>JAMQCK010000228.1:0-35482 GCA_024196135.1 Pleurotus ostreatus/Saccharomyces cerevisiae fusant | reverse complement strand
GGAAACCAGAGGCTGAGAAGGAGATCTATGCATCTCTTGGAATACGACCGGAGCGCTGCGAGAAGTCAATGACGCGCAAAGGACCGAGGCCAGCGCACCTACGACCGTCTGGCGATAGCTATACAAGTGCAATGTTTGCCGTAGGCGAGATTCAGATACCGCGGATGCATGCGTCGAGCCTGACCGCTCGTCGTGGCGGGCCGTGTCCGCCAGACCGGAAAAGTCCTAGCTTGCTGTTCGCCGGCGCAGAGAGGGAGGAGTGGGTCGACGTCGGTCATCAGCGCGCAGCTCTTAGCAGCAGCCCACTATCAGCGAGGGAAGTCTCCATACATCGGGGGCCCATACAATTCGGATCGAACATCGACGCCGGAGCAGCGCATGAGGATTCGGAAAGAAGTTCAACTTGTGGCCATCGCGTGACTCTGATGCGCCCGGATATTGCCGGTCCCACGGTTCAACTACGGTTTGGGCTTGCCTGCACGCGCTCCCCCTTGTCCGCTATCTGCCATCTTGATTCATTCGTGTATGCACCAGCGAATACACGTAGCGTATCATCGTCTACGTCGTATATGTATATATGTACAAGAATGTCGCGCCGCGCCACACCTCCGACGACTGAATCGGCAGGGAAATCCAAAGCAGTCCAATAACGAACAGTAAGCTAAGTACTAAACACAAATCCGAGGAGACGAGCGCGGCTGACTGCAATGAAGGAAATCCGAATCGATCGAAGAGCTGGGTGGATGCTGACAGAACATGGGTAGACTCGGTGATAGGGCGACTCGAGTGGAGTCGGTGGACAGGACCAGGCGCGGGGCCTGTTGGCACGCACACCAAGCCCCACTCACCAAACCCAACCCTAACAAGATTGCGCTCTATCAACGCGCTGCAGGGGTCGGCGCCTCCCCGTTCACCGTCTGCCCAGCCAGTTTCTCCGCCAGCCCTTCGACTGACTCGTCGCCCTCCTGCACCGACGGCGTCTGCCCCGTCCACACGCCCTGGATCAGGCTCATCGTGCTCTCTAAGCTCCTCCTCCTCGTACTCGGGCTCGTCATGGTCGTCCCCAGGCTTGCTTGGCGCCCGTGGCCACGCTTGAACGGGGTGCCCGCCGTTGGCGTTCCCGGCGACGACGGTGTGCGCGCCGGAGAGCCCGCGGGTGAGGCCGCCCCATCGGAGATCGCCTGCTTGAGGGCGTCGGCGGAGACGGGCTGCGACGGATCGTGCGCGCCGTTTTCCGCTGGCGTCTGTGGGAGGGATCCAGAGATGATCGCCTTGCCCTCCTCGGAGTCGGCGTCGTACAGATCGGGCGGCAGGCGTTCGTTCTCGATATCGGACTTCCGGCTGCGCGGGGATCAGACGAAGAGCACGCAGAGCAGCTGCAAGACTTACGCCTCCTCAAAGCCAGTGATGGCCTCTTTGATACCCTCGGTACCGGCTGCAAGCGTGCCGTACGGGAGCTTGCTCGTGCCGGAGATGTTTTTGAGCTCGGACACCTTCTCCGACTCCTCACTATAAATCCCAGGTGAGTGGGAAAGTTACTTAGAAGGAGAGGTGCAACCGACCGAAGCAATGCAAAGACGCGCGCCATCCGGCCAACAGCCATGATCTTGTTCTTGATGACCTTCTTGCGTGCATCACCCTCGTCCGCTGTCGGTGAGACGGGCACTTCCTCTTCATCGCTCTCCTCAAGCTCCTCCTTGGTGCAAGTGTTGAGCACGGCAACAAGCATGTCAGTGACTACAGCGGTGTCAGAATTCGAGTAAGACAAGGAGACCGGCCACGCACTCTTCTCGCCAACGAACGGCAAGCTCCAAGTGAACACATCCATGAAATTAGGCAACCAGTACGGATGCGGGGTGCAGTTAAACTGCCGGATGTTCATGACGTTACTCTCATACTTCAGCACCGCCGCCTTGTTGTTATAAACGTCAAGGTAGTTCGGCGCGGAGAAGATGGTCATGACGGAGGGGAAACCGGTCGACTTGGTCTTGCGGTACATGCGGTAGCCGGCATCCTGCGCTTCGTGCGCACGAATGATGGACAGCAGGTTGTTGCGCTCGAGGAACTGACATGCTGCCTGATAACTGTGGCGAAAGGTCAGTCGGTGCCACAAAGCAGGAAAAGCGCGCTAACGCACGTGAAGAAGTACGAGCAGCCTCGTACGTGGTTGTGCAAGAAGTTGTCCGTGACCTTTTCCGTGCCAAAATCCTCGACGGGGTCTGACCAGAGGATGTCGCACATCAGGCCGTGGGTAGGCGGTTCTCTGAACCGGTCGATCTCGCGCAGGTCGTCGAGCGTGTTCAGCTCCGGCGATAGACCACCGTGTATGCACAAGAACTGCTTGTTCATAACAGCGGCGAGCGGAAGCGCGCAGAATGACTCCATGCAGGCGTCATAAATTCTCTCCGAGTACTTGTGCTTGCCTGGCGTCTGATCAGCACGGTGTCAGCTGGGCGGCGATAACGACGCACACTCGAGCTTGAACGTGAAGTAGTCGGTGAGATGGCGGCACTCGTGGTTGCCGCGCAGGAGGAAGAGGGTGTCGGGGTACCAGATCTTGAGCGACCAGAGGTAAAGCACGCACTGCCATCGCGGTTAGCAGTTTCCCGGTGGGCGGCGGGCGAGGATGCGTACTTCAATCGAGAAGTATCCACGATCGACGTAGTCACCGAGGAAGAGGTACCGAGTATCAGCGGGGCTTCCCCCGACTTCGAAAAGTTTCATGAGGTCGTACTGGATCGTCGCCGCTCGTCAGCCACTATAGAGAGAGCAGCGATGCGGTCACGTACATATTGCCCGTGGATGTCGCCGCAGACTGAGCAAGCATCGGATTAGCACTCGTCGCTAGGCGGGCTGCGCTGCGTGCGCACCTGTTATAGGAGCGTCTACGGAGAGCACGTTCGGCTCCTCGCGGAGGATAGCGGTGCCCTGCTCGATGATCCAGAGCGCCTGCTCCTCCGTCAGTCTGCCCTCGCGATAGAAGTGATTCTTGAGGAACGCTATGTCCGGTTTGGTGCGATCCTGGCCGCGGTTGGCGAAGAACTGCTCGTCGGTGGGTGTGGACATCGCCGGCGCCTGCACGTCCTTGATGACCCTCTCCTGTGTGCTGACGACGTTGCCATCTTCGAGCGTGTGTTGCGTGAAGTCGATGTCCGGTACGGGCGGCTTCGACGTAATCTCCCCAATGGCGCGTTCTACTTGTGTGCTCATGGTCGTCGTCGTCGTCACCAGCGATGAAGGGAAGGAAGAAACGGCACTGGTGAATGCAGTGTCAGAACGCGATCGCGTGGGTGACCAAACTCAATGCCACGCGCTGATTTATGGGCGTTTGTGGACCTTCTCATTGGCCCGTCTTTTCTTCTTCCTTCTCGCACTGCCAGGCACTGTGTGGCCACAGTTTCAGCACAGGGTCATGCCAAAGTCGAAGGTTATCCGGTAATCAATGAATTGACAGAACTCTGACTTTTAAGGACGGGCACAGGCCGTAGCACTCAGTATACTGTACGAGAGGCTTCGGATGTACAACTGGATCCAAGATTAAGGGCCTAACACCTATTCGAGAGGTAGGAAGGACTGGAGACGCCAGATGCTGTACCCCAGCCTCAGCCTCGGCGAATAAGCGCCCAAAGGCCGTCTTCTCACAGCTTTCGCCGCGCTTTCGCAGACCAAGTGAGAGTCCCCTATACTCTACGCCCTAGTCTTGTTCAGAAAGGCAGAAAAGGCGAGATGACGTCCTGACGCTGGCTACGCGTAGTCCGGAGAACGAGCAAATATTTGTACACATTTGTGCTGTGGCGCGCGCTCCGTCGGGCCGAGAGCCGAATGCCGTCGCCCGTCACTTTTCGTGATCTCATTCATGCGCCCGGACGCGTTGTTCCCTCTCCCCATCTGCTGGCAGCACTGATACGCGCATGAATGCTCGGCTAGCTGACCTCTGTGGACGATATGTAACCACCAATGTGAAGTCCTCAGCCAGCTTGCACAGGATGCGTCCCTGGCCGGGCCTCGTAGGGCTCGGCTCAGCACGAACGGCGTTCCCCTCACGGTCGTTCCATGTCGGGCTCCGCGCGCAGAGCGAGCCCGAGAAGCAGCCGTTCCGCATCATACACCATATCCGCATTGGTGGGCTCCGCGGGTTCAATTGGTCGCTCGGCCGAAGCGAGGAGCAGGACGCTTGGGATGCGGAGGCGGAGGTGCAGAAGGCGGCTATACTGGAGAAGCTGATGAAGGGGAGGCAGCCTGCCGACCTGAAGATGAGATGTGCGTCACAGCTCTGCCCTTTCTGAATATACAGCTCACAGCAGTGTACAGGTACGATCTTAGACGCCCAAGGTGTTTATTGAGTTTTCTTACGTGGAAGTAGGATATTCAACTTATTGTGCCAGGAAACGTCGAGACCGTGTCCGGTCATTTCAAGAAGTCCGATCTAAGCGCCGAGCATGGCCTCAACGTACGTGTGCCCCCCGCCCCGACTCCATGACAGTTGGCTCACCTTCGTTCAGATACGAGATCTCCGCAAGATTGACTCCCGAATACCCAACCTCGTCCCCACTATCCTGGTTCGCAAAGAGTCCATTCTAGTCAACATCCTCCACCTCCGCGCCCTCATCAAAGCCGATGCTGTGGTCCTCTTCGACACCTACGGCTCCGTCGACTCCAGGTTACATTCCACCTTCCTCTACCACTTGCAAGTGAGTATCTTACCCTCGCATAAATCTCTCGTCAAAGCTCACCACCGCCGTCCTCTCGCCAACTCTTGCTGACGCTCTTACCTCCTCCAGCATAACCTCCGCAGCAAAGCCACCGGCCTCCCCTACGAATTCCGCGCCCTCGAGTCCATTCTCCTCTCCTGTCTGAGCGCCCTCGAGGTCGAAATGGTCTTCATCCGCAACCTCGTTGGCACCCTCCTCGCCGAGCTCGAGGACGACATCGACCACGACAGGTTCAAGCGGCTGCTGTACTACTCCAGGCGGTTAGATAGCTTTCAGAACCGGGCGAAGTTGGTGCAAGACTGCTTGGACGAACTCCTCGACACGGACGAAGACCTTGCCGCGATGTACCTCACCGACAAGAAAAATAACGCGGAGCGTCCGGACGAGGACCACGAGGAGATTGAGTTCATCCTCGAGTCCTTCTCGAAGCAGGTCGAGGAGATTGTGAATGAGGCGCAGAGTATGCAGGTATGTATACTCACGGTCTTGTTGGGTTTTCGGAACAGCTCCTGACCCTGTCGCCGCTATAGAGCAATGTTCAATCCACGCAAGAGATTGTCGAGCTCATCCTCGACTCGAATCGGAATGCGTTGTTGACGCTGGACCTCAAGGTCTCCATCGCGACCCTCGGCATCGGCATCGGCACCCTCATCGCGGGCCTCTTCGGCATGAACCTGCGCACGGGCTGGGAGGACGACGCGCACGCGTTCTGGGTCATGTCGGGCGTCTCGGGCGTGGTGGCGATCTTGGTGGCGTGGAGGGGGTTCAGGATGTGAGTGGTGGCTTTGTTTTGTTTGTTTGAGGGGATGAGATAAGCTTGTGGTGTAAGGAAAGTTGACTGACGCCCCTTCACAGACTGCGCAAGATCAGGAAGGTCGGCCTGTCGAGCACGCATAGTCCGCGACAGCGGAGGCGGCCGTTCTTGCCTCTGCCTTTGGGGCGCGAGCGTATTGGAGATGGGTGGCCATAGTACTTGCGTCACTGGCAAGTCTGTAGGGCTAGACCCCTGACGCGCTTGACGCTGCCTCCACCAAGAACGCGCCCGGGATGCGCACAACACGGCAGGCGCGCGCTCTCTGCGAGGTGGAGGCCCGGGTCTTCAAACCGGCAAAAGACGCAACCCGCCTAGCTAAGATGCTCTTCACAGTCTTGCATTCTTTCACTGCTCCCTAGATGTACACTATAGGGCGAAGATCGAGCCATAATTGTGCTACGTTGCCACGATATCTTACGGACTCACCTGTATACCACCCCTACTCAACCTACCCTCTCCTCTCCGTACAGCACTGCCTAAATTGCTTTCTAAAGGTGTGCACTAGCTATACCTGGCCTACGCGTGGGCAACGGCATTGCTTGACAAGTCGAACAAAGTCTGTGACTGGTCACTGAATTCATTGGTCACATCCCTCTTGATCATGACCATCATCATGGCTCGTAGCTCCTATGGAATGGTGCCTATCGTGTCTCTGTCTTCGTCCAGTCGCCTTACTCGCAAGCTGAGGGTGGTTTACATGCTTCAATTAACTCGACGCCGAGCGTGTCAGACTGCCCGATACCCAACAAATCAAGCTGAATAGAGCGGTCGAAGACCCTTGATGCCATGCCGTACACGTTGCATGCCGGAGGCGCGTTGTTCAATTTTTCAGCCCCCCTTGCCTTTGCACTGTCACCACTACTCGAGTGCCCCTAAGTAATGGTTGTTGCCCTTTGTCCTGATCTCGTCTCCACGGGGCGCTGCTCTCGCGACGCCTGCGCTTACAGGCATGACGCCTTCGAATGCTCTGTCTGCGCTCGGTTCTACGCCTCACAGGAACAACTTGACTCGCATCTGGGAGGGAAGAAACATCGAAAGGCCCTCAAAGGCTATATCGGCAGCCTGCTCTGCACCATATGCGGCAAGATTATCAGCGGCTCTTCGTGGTACTCCCATGTCAATGGGCGACCGCATGCGGACCAGGCTGCAATCCGAGGCGTCTCCCCAGAAACAGAGCCCGTGGAAGCTACGCCTGCCGGCTTCCGGCACTGCAGCATCTGCAGGAAGGACATCCTGAATCACCGCTGGGATAGACATGTACAGTCAGCGCCTCACAGGGCCTGCGCCGACTACGCGATCTACCACTCTGCGCTGGAGGACGCTGAGCAAGACCGTAATGGCGTAGTTATCGAGGGGGAGTTCGACTTCGACGTGGTTGCTGTGGGTCAGACTGTCGAGCTTGCGCGTACGGTCAAGAAAACGGTTAATGCGCCATTGCGCATTATACGCATTGACTTGGCATCGTCGAAGAGCAAATTTCGACCCCCAGGGTACGTTCCGATTGACTCCGACTTTTACTGAAACTGAGTATCAGCCAGCTTTACGCCACGCGTCGTGGGAGGGGGCAGCTCTGGGGACGTCTCGGTCGCTGGCTCAACTCGAATTGAAGTTGCCTTCCGCGGGGAATTTCTGGGCATCTTCCAGGATCGCATCGAAGTCGTCTTCGAGGACGTCCAGCTCAGAAAGGAGTTCGTCATAGTCCGCAGCCTGCGCGCAAGCGTCGGCGACAAGGAGACATTTGAGGAGCTTAAGCCAGTTGCGCCGTATCAGCCACGACGCCGGGTGGACCGCTCGCCCGAGACTGAAGTCATCGAGGGCCCGAAGCCGGAGGTCTTGGACGCAATCACGTATATCAGCAAGCTCCCGCAGGCGAACATACCGCGGTATATGCATGATGTGCTGTCGAGGAGCAACGACAAGGAGGTCGTTGGGCAGCTGCGCGGGACGTTCCTTCCGCGTGTTTTCGACAGTGTGAATCACTCGAAGCACTTCAAGTGTCTGTTGTGGGTGGAGGAGTATCGCTCTGAGTCCGTCGTTTGCTTATTTATCATCCACGAAGTGCAAGCTGACACCTGGAAACAGACGGGACTTGGAAATCTACGACATCGAGGACGCCGAACTGAAAAAGCAAGCCTTCATGCAATTCAATCGACTTGGATTTTCCACCGGTCGCCAGGACCATTACTACTAGTAAGTCGTTAGGTCTACTACTTCTCGACGCCGGATCACTGACGATACTTTAGTCTCGAGGTGCCCGGTCTGGCTGAGAAGCGACCAAGTGTGCTCATAGGTGCGCTTCGATCCCTGGGATTCCTTCACACGAAACTGAATATCAAGCAGGCGACAGAATCCTGGTGCAAAAGTCTGGCGAGAACACTGGTCGCTGGTTCGAGGGCCGCGTGCATGTCGTGCGCCAGGCTGAAGTCGGGCTGAAGTTCCATTCGTCGTTCGGGTGGTCCCCATATCAACGATATACGGCGCGCTTCAAGCTCAACCGGATACCTTTGCGTCGGCAGCACCAAGCACTCGATACCGTCTTCGACCAGCCACGTGTACTGTTCCCAGAGGAAGAGCATCTGCGGACCACCTCGCGCATACCGACAGGCAGAATACGGGTCACGAATCCACATGTCGCTACGAATGTGCCGCAGATGCAGGCGATTGCGTCTATCGTGAAGCTGCCCAAGGGTTCGCTCCCGTTTGTTGTGTTCGGGCCGTGAGTTATATCCACCGCTTCTTCTGAAGCCGTGCGCTGAGTTTTCGAAGTCCTGGCACAGGCAAGACTGTAAACAGACATTGCGCGCTGCATTTCCCGTTGGCTTAATTGTTTCCCAGGTCACGATCGTCGAAGCCATTCTTCAAGTCCTGAAGAAGGATCCCAACGCGCGCATTATCGCCTGCGCACCCTCGAACTCAGCTGCAGATCTCATTGCCTCTCGCCTGACCTCACTGTCCGAGTCGGAACTCTTTCGCTTCTACGCCCCCTCTCGGCAGACCAGTCAGGTCCCAAACGAACTCAGGAAATACACTTGCGTGACCGACAGGATCAAGTACGCCGGCCCATTCAAGATACCCACTGGCGCGATCATGAAGAGGTTCCGGGTCGTCGTTACGACATGCGTGTCGGCGTCGATCTTCACCGGTCGCGGTTTGCCTCGAGGTCACTATTCGCATATCTTCATCGACGAGGCCGGTCAAGCCACCGAGCCGGAGGCCATGATTGCAATCAAGACAATGGCGGACAACGACACGAATGTGATCCTTTCTGGAGATCCGCAGCAGCTTGGTCCTATAATTCGGTCGCGGATTGCATCGCAGCTGGGTCTTGAGACGAGCTACATCGAGAGGTTGATGCAGCGGGAGGTGTACGACCAGCAGACGGGCTTTGGCAAATCGTAAGTCGCACGACTTTATTTAATCGCATGTCCTTCTGACACCAGTAGTGTCGTCAAGCTAACGAAAAACTACCGCTCACATGCAGCTATCCTGCGCTTCCCAAATGAGCGCTTCTACCGCGGCGAGCTCGAGCCCTGTGCGAGCCCGAAGACGATCAACTCCTATATCGGATGGCCCGAGCTCCCCAACAAGAACTTCCCCATTATCTTCCACGCGATCTCCGGCAAGGACGACCGCGAGGCGTCGTCACCTTCGTTCTTCAACATCCACGAGGCACTGCAGGTCAAGAACTACATCGAGAAGCTGAAGCAGGCGCGCTCGACAACTGGGTTCCGTGCCAGTACGTGCTCCGGATAGACGTGAAGTTAGCAATGTGCTCACGACCCCTCACAGCGGACGATGACATTGGTGTTATTGCTCCGTATCATGCGCAATGTGTGAAGATACGCAAGGCGCTTCAGAGCTCCGGCGCAGAGAAAATCAAGGTTGGAAGCGTTGAGGAATTTCAAGGCCAGGTACGCATGATATTCGTACCGAAGGTACAATAGGTTAACAAGGCCTCGCAGGAGCGACGAGTGATCATCATCTCCACGGTTAGGAGCAGTCAAGAATTTATTCAGTACGATCTTCGTCACACCCTCGGCTTTGTCGCCAACCCGCGTCGCTTCAACGGTGCGTGCTTCTCTTTGACCTTATCGAATGCCCTCCGACGCCTTCCGTAGTGTCCGTCACCCGCGCCAAAGCGCTCCTGATTATCATTGGCGACCCGAACGTGCTAGCGCTCGACCCGCTTTGGAGCTCGTTCTTGCACTACATTCACGTCAACGGAGGCTGGACTGGTGCACCGTCGTGGGATGAGGTTGCGCCGGAGGACGGTCAGACGATGGCACAGGAAGCCATCGACGATATGAATGACTTCACAAGGCGTATGGAAGAGCTGACGCTTGCCACTGTCGGCTCTGGTGAGGAGGGGCAAGCTGGCGATGACGGGGCTATCGACAGGCCGTGGCGCGATGTAGAGTAGTAGGCAGACAGTATTGACTACGATTTGGCACGTCTTCTTGGAATGGGCTCACCTTGTAGCCTGCATATCAACCGATTTTCAGTATGTCCAGTGAACATTGATGCTTGTGTGCAAACGAAACCAATACGGTGTTTGCCGGGAGCCAAGTTCAACTCATAAGCCGCTCGCTTCGAGCCTGTACATGCAAACGCGATGATTGCGAACCAAGATAATTCGATAGAGAGAGCACACATCCGAGATAAAATACAGAAACAAGACAATGAAGTAGTAAGATCACGCTCCCGCGAAACGCGCGCGCGATGCGCTGGTCGAGATCCATTCGCCAGCGACATGGTCATATCGCTCCTTCACAAGAGCACCGCAATCAGAGCAATGATATGTGCGCTGCACCCCATTGGCATGGCGCACCACCCAAGCACTGTGCTCCGTCTTCCCGTTTGTGCAATGCATGAACGTCGCTTGGGGTTCCTTAGGCTTGTTGTTCGCCCTTGGCAATCTTCCCGGCCCGGCCGTGACGCTCGAGTCTAGAGTCGAGCTGCTAGACGTCGCTTGACGCATGACGGGCGCTGTCGCAGCGCCGGCGTAGCGTCGAGGGGTGGGTTCCGCAATGGGCCCGTCATCGCCGACAAGGGTATGCGAGGATGCGCGTGACAGAGGGTCTGCCGCACGCCGCGATGTCTGGGTGACTGCGCTTATGGACTCGGCCATGGGGTATGCGGCCACTGACAATGGGCGCGGGGGCGCTCTGGGGGACAACGACTCTCGTGCATCTTCGTAGATTGAGCCATGAGACGATGACCGCCGGGAGGAGCGCGGACTTCGCAAGGTACTGCGGGGAGAGCCGAATTCTGAAGAGCGCTCGGTGGAGATGGACGAGCGGATATGGGTCGTAGCTACGGGGACGTTGCGCCATTGGTCTCTCGAGGATGAGCTGGTAGAGGCGGTGGGAACACCTCGGCCGCGTCGGACGGTGACAAGGCCGCTCTGAGAAGCATTTTCAGCTTGAGCGGGGGCTCGTATCTCAACCGAGCGCGGAGGTGGGTGTGGCGGCGCTACAATCGGGGGAGAAGCGTGTAGAGGCCTGTTTGTCGGACCGACCGCGAGCGCAATACCTCTTTGAGAGGTGCTATCTGTATGCATTGCCAGCAGTCAGCTCGAATAGCGCGAAGGACAGCATGCGACGCACGGGCTTTGATGTTTGCCAGGTAACGGGCTGGCAACCAAGAGAAGGCCTCCCTATTTGCGCGGTAGCCAGTGACGTACCACGCGGACGCCTTCGCCCATTGCTTAGGCAAGGACATTATATTCACACCTGATTATCTGTCGTCAGCAGTTCCATAAGTGGAAAGCAGATTCAGAAACGCACGAGGGAAATGGCTGATCAAGAATCTCTCTTTGACCACATCGGTCTCCCTCATCGCCTCCCGCTCGTCATCGCCATCCTCGGCCGTTTCTACAATGATGCATAGATGAGCAACGAAATTACTGCCGACACACAAGAAGCAGGCGTCACTCACCTTGCTCTGTCCGAATCGCCGATGCTAGCGCATTATTGAACAGAGGCATAACGCGCTTAGCCTCCTCTATCAAATCCTCCCATTCCTCACGCTCAACACTCCCAGACAAATCCAAGTCAGGATCGATCGTGAAGTCGGTCTGCTGGCCTCGGGGACTCGATGAGATCATGGAGATCAAGAATGCGAGCGGGTCTCGCCCCAGGGTTTTCTGAATCACCATCGTGCCGAGGGTTGTCTTCAAGTTTGACTCGAGCCGGCTCGCACTGCCGCCGGATTTGACGAGGTCCTAGAGGCGACTTAGTCTATGCAATTCTGTAGTACACGGTGCGCGGCACTGTATACCAAGCATCATCTCAAACTCACCACCGCACGCTCCACAATCCCCGCCAATTCCCTTGCGACGGGCGCGTCCGCCAGCGCCGGCGTCAGCACCACGTTTTTCATCCACGCCTTCGACGCCTGCCCGAGCACGAAGCTGTGGCGCAGGCGCATGTAGGTCTTGAGCGCGTCTTCGTGCATATCTATTTCGGATATTGCGCGTTCGGCTCCAGACGTTGACGTCGAAGGAGCGGTAGAGACGAGCTGAGTAGACGCAGGCGGCTCGGCCGTGCGCGGAGGGATGAGCGATGGTTCCGTTGTAATCCAAAAGTTATCGCCGTCGACGTCGCTATAGGATGGTGAGTGGTTTGAAGGGTGAGTATAAGAGGAACGTTAATTCACTCACCCCTGCATCTTGCTCGTCTCTGAGCGTGCGCCCTCCGAAGCGAATACTGGGAAACACATCAGCCCACTCCGAATCAGCGATTGATACTTTTGCGATCAGCGCGCACCGATACAGTTCCGCAAATGGCCTAGCTCCGGCCTGTTCACTGCTTCCAGGACGCGCAGGACTGAAGGTCGTCAGTCCCAACATTCATTCATCGATCTCAAGGCCACCCCATCACCCTCCAATTTACCTGAATAGAGCCGCCAATCTGGATAGAAACTCACCACTCGTTGAATAGGCCGGATTCCTGCCCACGAGCACGGTCCCTAGCTTCACGTCCCCGGCGACGTTGATGTAGACCTCGCCCTCGCGTAGCACGCTGAGCTCATCGCAGACGCCGAAAAGGTAGAAGGAGTTCTGGGAGGGGGGAGGGGGCCGTTAGTATCGAGGTTGAGAGGGAAGGAAGGGGTTAATGCAGTGGGATTATAGGATAGAATGGTCCCGTCCAGTTCCGTACGCCAAACCCACAATACAACAACACACCAAGCCCATTATACTAGGAACACAACACCATCAAACACAGGAACTCACCTTGACCCTGATATTCAGCTTCTTCCGCAGCACATCGAGTGAGCGCTTCTGCAGTCGCTCGAGAAGGCACCGGATGTGCGGCTCAGAGAGTTGGAAGCCGGCGAGGAGGAGGTCGTGTACTGTGGGGTGAGTAGGGGTTAGTAACGGGGGGGGGTGTTATCAAGTCAGTAGGCTGATTGCTGATTGCGACGCTATACAATATGCCAGTGAAAAGGAGCCTTCAGAAGAAAATGGAGCCACATCGACGAGAACCACTTCCGCCTCGAAAAACAATCACGACTCACACTCCTGATCGAACCCCGCCCCATCCGAGTCCAGCTCCGCATCGAGCGCATCGAGCGCGCGCTGCCGACTAGTCATAATCAGGCCGATGAACTCGAGGTTCGCGCGGAGGAGGGCTTCGAAGGCCTGGAAGGGGCAGTTTGTTAGCAGAGGGGTAGGGAAATGTGTTAGCCATCTGAGTAATAGGGAAGTCAGGCTGCTCAAGCACATCATGGTTCCAAAACACCTTTCAAACCCGAGAAACACCACCCACCTCCAACCCCACGCCCAGCGTCAACAACAAAATGATAAAATGCTTATTCAACCGCGCGCTCCTCGGCCTGCGCGCCGCACTGTGGATCTCGAGTACCGTGGGGCCGCCGGAGTACTTGCGCATGGAGGGGCGGAGGGCAATTTTCATAGGACCTCGACGACCAGCGTCCCTGCAAATATGGTCGAAGACAGCATCCGGATACCGCACGAGGAGGCCCTTGACTCCGCCACGGCGGATCTGAAAGACTGGGATGGGAAAGTAAGAGCCCCAAAATCACAATAAGCAAAGCGAAGTAGACGCTTGCCAGTCGTATCCTCTGATATCTCTAACGCAGAGCACACCTCTGCGGCACATGAGTCGCGTATGAGGCCACAGCCGTCGGTGAACAGAGTACCATCGGAGGCTGTGAAGTCAGGAATCGTTGCGACGAGTTCGTCGGGGATCTGGGAGGGGGTGAGGATGAACACTGAGTCGAGATCTCATAGGTTGCAGCAAACGGAAACGAAGCAAGGGGATATGACTAACATCCATGACGGGCTTAGTAGTCGAGAACGACAGCCCGAGGCGCGCGCAGAACTTGCCGTACCCGGATTGCTGGTACACGCTCTTGACGTTGCCGAGGGCGTCCAGGAAGCGATCGACAGTCCATTGCTCATCTTCGCGCAGGAGAAAGAATGTTCCATCTTTGAGTTGACTCTCAGTAAAACCGAGCCAGGAGTATCTGAGGGCGAGGTAGTAACGTGAATGCAGGCATACGGTGGGGGAAGTACGGCAATGAGCGCGTCGAACATCAACTCAACAGTCGAACACGCACTTCACGTTCGTGCCATCGACGTTCAGAGTCTTCCCCCCACTCTGACAGCGGCGTATCCAGCCCTTGATGTCCTCCTTCTTCGGTTTGCGTATGAAGCGTACGGACACCAGCCGCTCGGGGTCACCCAGCAAGCGGAATGCGCGACAGTCAAAGCGAACTTCGGGGTTAAGGGTCTCTCGCGCGTTCTCGAGGTCCACGTCCAGTCTCCAAATCGTCCTCCTCTCTTTCCTCACCGTCGAGAGCGCGCTAGCCATAGCGAAATCCTCAGGAGAAAGGGATGAGTGCGGGGAACAAGAGTCAGAGACCACGTGCGGATCGCTGATCATTGGGTTCGTTGATTAGCGCGTGTTGAGTCGAGAAGCACCCTGCCGAGGCTAGAAAGCATCCTTCTCAAGACTCTGGAATATTTGTGTGCATTTTGGGGTGTCATTGGTAGTCCTCTGAAGGCCCATGAAGGTAAGAGCAAAGCAGGAAGGATGGGGAATGGACGGAAGAAAACTCTAATCCAAATTGGTGCCGAGGCCGGCGGTACCGAGCGGCGGCACCGAGACGGCATTTGCCGCAAGTCGCCTGAGGTTCAACTTCAACTTTAGCTGAGCCAGCTGATTTTATACGCCATTCGTCCTCCCCGGATACCTTCGTCTCTATCTGTACTGGCTCTAGTACTCAAGCCCGTCCATACACACATATCGCATGATCATGCACCGCGGTAGATCCCACATTGACAGTCCGGATAATTGCTGCGAAGCAGCGACCTCATGACATCGTAAATAACGTTGGCAACCAGAAGGTCTGCTGGTATATAAGGGCATCGTGAGGTCGAGCATGCAGCGCTATTCTCCCTATTCCTAGCCATGCTCTCACAGTGCATATCACTAGCCTTTGCCGATACTAAGCGATGCTAAAGGCATCGAACAGTACTGCAATCGCTGCATCGTTCGCGCTGCTGTTATCAGGTGGTGCGCCGCTGGCAAAGGCAGCCACCACGGTCATTCCCAAAGATTCATTCTCATCCTTCGACAATTTTTGGGCGTATCTCTACCCTTGGGGAAGCGATCACAACGGGAGTAGGTGTCGCCATTCGCGCTGCTGAAATGGTAGCTCCCCGCATAGAGCTCACGCAAGCCCCTCTTCACAGGCGCGCGCATGGCGGAAAGCAACATCGCTGTTGAATCAGGGACGCTGACACTGAAGGCCACACCAACGAGCAACGCGTCGCCGCCTACGAGCACCGCAGACCCGTACCCCACGATCCATTATATCAGGTGATTATGGGATTCACAAAGGGCTCCTGGACCGTGCATGGGCTGACGGCTCTCCTTAGCGGGGCTGTTCACGCCCTCGAGCAAATCACGGTCACTGCAGAGAATTCGTACACCGTGTATGGCGAGTTCAGCGCGCCGACCGACGTGGGGACCTGGCCTGCATTCTGGTAAGTGGCATACGTTCAGCGCGAGACCAGTTCAAGCTCATCAGGACCCCGCCATCAGGCTCACGGTAGGTTATTGCCTCCCTCTGAACGGGTCGTAGAGGACGGGCGGAAGACTCACCGCCACCCCATAGGCCGCCTCCGGCTGGCCGCCCGAAGTCGACATCGGCGAATGGAAGGGCACAGCGGACAACTGGTACAACACCTTCAACACCTCATCGGAAGTCAAGTCCACCACCGTCGCCTGGCCCGCGGACCTGTCGTTCCACTCCCTGCAGGCGGTGCTGACGGCGGAGGCGAACGGCGCGGACGTGAAGATTGACTTCTATATGGACGGTGCGCTGCAGACGACGCAGTATGGGAAGGGGTATGTGGGGAAGGCTTTGAACTTGTGAGTATTGCGGTTCTTTGGATGAATTGAACGAAGCTGGGGAAGCTCGGGGAATGGGGGTGGATGGAGAACAACGATGGCTGACCAGGAATGCAGGATCATCAACCTCCAGATGGAGGGTTCGTCTGGGACGCCGGGGCCTGCGGATGGGGCGACGTACCAGGCGAGGAACGTCGAGGTCACGATCAATTGAGGCCCTTCAGTCCGTCCAGGGTAGCGTTCGAGATTGCATGTCATGTAGTAATCGTCGTGGTAATTCATTCTCTTGGGCCCCGCATTTTCGCGTGTATGTAGCCGAGAATGTATGAGGCAGATTCAAAACCAAGCTTGCTAGCGAGAGTGAATTTGAGGAGCCAGGCAGCGCGTCGAGATGGAGGTCCAGGACAAGATGTAGACGCGATGTGGCGTCGCCTCAACTTCTTGTCACCGCCCTTCATCGTCCCCGTCCCCCACCTCCCAGAACGTCTCTACATCCTCCCTTCTATGATCACCTCGAAACAGACATAAATCCTACAACAATAGGCGCAGCTCCTGCCCGCCATGCCCAAGCTCAACTTCGACGTCGACGAAGCGACGCTGCTGAAGGCGTACAAGATCTCGTCGCTCAGGCCGACGTGCGTGCGCTCGATTCGCGCTCTATACACGCGCTAACCACGTCCTACTCTCTCTGTGACTTCAGCCGATGGGAAGAGATAGACCACGACCTCGAGGACTCCGTGGCGGGTTCGCTGGCGAACGCGAGCGCGGACGGCGATGGGGGAGACCCGCTGGGGTTCGGCAGTGAAGTCAAGTGCGTAACCACCTTCGGCATGATCAGGCGCATATACTGACACCTCGTGTGCAGTATCAGAGAGATGGACATGGAGACCAGTGCGCAGACACGAACCAATTAGCTCGAGAACGCTTCTGAACATCGCCCCAGAGGCCTCCGTGGTCATCTCCTCCAAGTCCTTCGATCCCAAGGCCTTCCTCTCCATCGTGCACCCCAATGCGACATACCAAGATCTCTCTGCTGGCATTTACCATCTCAAGCAGTCCATCGACGCTCGCTCGGAGGCTGTCAGGATCCTCGTTGAGGACAACTTCGATCGCTTCGTCGCGGTGAAGAACTCTACCGATGGTGCGGCAATCCGCTCGTATCCGGCAACCTGCTCTGACACGCATATATGCAGCCCTGCATGCGGAAATGAAGGAAGGTCTGCTTGCGCCAGCATCGGACTATGCGTCGAAGCCCTTGCGCGATCAGTTGAAAGGTATGTCGTGCTGTTCAGCAGGTTTGGTGGAGCTGACGGTAACAGAGGCGGCAATCAAGGCTGACCAAGTCTTTTTACCCGTGCTGGAGAACGCGTCGAAAGCGCAGAAGCTCCGCACCACCCTCGGAGTCTTCGAGCGCTCAGGCTTCTTCTTCAACCTGCCCGGGTTCATTATCGAGTCCATAGAAGCAGTGCGTGTCGCCATTTTCTCCACCATCCTTCCCTTCTCCCTCTTCCTTACTTCCCCACCCCTCCTCCACACCAAACCTCCCTAACCCACCCCACCCCAGGGCCGCTTCGACCTCGCGATCCGCGACTACAAGAAGGGCAAGCTCCTGCTCGAGACGCGCCCCGGCCAGCTCCTCCCCATCAGCCCGAGCAGCGCCGAGCGCAACCGCGAGGGCACCGGCAGCAGCGCGGACCGCAAGATGGAGCAGCAGCAGAAGCGCATCCTGGAGAAGGTGTGGGCGAGTGTGGAGAAGGCGATGGGCGAGATGCGGCGGGTGCTGTTTGCGCAGCTGCAGGATCCGAGGCGGAGTGTGGAGGAGCAGGAGAGAACGTTGGAGTGAGTGTTGGATGGTCGCGGTTTTCAATGAAGTTATTGACGTTTTTACAGGATCTTGATGGACCTCAACACGGCCGAGGACCCGATGTGGACATTCTTCGATAGTCAACACAAGTACATCACTGACCAGATGAATACGGCATACAAGACTGCTGTCGCGAAAGTGCAAGGTAGGATGCCACATAATCGCTCTGCAAAGTAGAAGCTGCTGACGGCATTTTGTACAGAGGTGCACAACCAGCACGAAACTGACCAGACACAAATGACCGCGCTCATCGCAGCAGAGTTGCGGGTGGCTGTTGCTGCTCTGGAGACGAAGCAGCCAGAGGCAGTTTTAGGTGCGTGCTTGGCGCATATACTCGCGCGCATATATGCTGACCATCGCTGACTTTACTTCAGCAAAATCATCCGGCGAGCCCGTATGGATCGCCATCCTCGCGATGGTCAAGGCGGTCTCGGAGGTTTTGCTGACGTCCTTACCGAACTTTTGGCGAATAGCGAAGTCATTCATGGATGGTCGGTTCAAGCGTGTGAGCGTCAGCTTGAGAATTCAGTCATGACTGCTCACCACCCCTCGCAGCCCTCTTCCACGCGGCGAAGCGCCACACAATGTCGGACCATGGCGGTCGATATGGTCAAGCAGTATATCGCTCTCATCTCTCAATTCTTCCGGCTGAGCGACATGGCTGTCCGCTCGCCTAGCACAGAGAAGTCTGGTACGCATACGCATCGTGCGGGCAAGTATACTCCGTGCTGAGATTCTGGTTACAGATTCCCTGATGCCCGCGAACTCGCATTCCTTGTCGACTACGCACTACCTTCTGCGCATCATGGGCGAGATACAGGAGACCGTCAATGAGCTCAACTCGATGGAGATCTCGTCGGATGCCGGCGTCAGCCTGCGCGGTCTAATGGAGAGCGCGAAATGGACGTTCGAGGACGTCTTGATATCCGCATGGCTCAGAGGTATGCAGCCACTTTCCCCCGATTTGCGCATATCTGACGCCTACCCAGACGCCAGCATCTTCTACCACCTCGAATCCTGGGTCGCCGCCCCCGACGCGCCCTCGCACACCCACTACGTCTCCCTCATGGAAGAACTCCAGCGGCACGTCACCACCGCCGCCTACAAGCTCGCCGGCGGCGTCGACCTCGTCGCGACGTCGATCTCGAAGCCGGTGAAGCAGCAGGCGATCCCGCAGGCGTTCGTCGCGAAGATCACGAAGGCGTTTTTGGACGCGCTGTATGCGTTCCTCGACGGGCTGGTGCACTTGGCGTCGGACGAGAGCCCGGCGGTGAGTGCGGCGCCGGGGGTGGCGGGCGAGCTTTCGGCGCCTGGGGGGAGGAATCCGTTGGAGTTGTTGGATTTGAGGGATACGGTGGGTGGTTCGATGGATTGGACTGCGTCGAGAGTAACTGATTCTATGGCGCAGGATACGCGCTTACTGCTGGTCATCTCGAACTTCAACTACCTGACTACATCTGTGATACCGAGCATGATCACGCAGCTGGAGAATGCCTTCGGAATCTCGGTAGCGGAGGAGCGGAATACTCTCATGACGGTCGTACAAGAGCTGGACAAGACGCTCTTCGAGTCCTTCGTAAAGCCGAAGGGCGTAGCCGTCATGCGAATCCTGCGGAGTGGTATACTCGCCAGCGACATGGACTGGTACGAGACGCCGCAACCGACAGGTAAGTCGAAGAATGGATGTACGGCACAAGTAGCTAATGGGCTCCTCAGAAATCCGGCCGTACATGTACGAAACGCTGCTCTTCCTCGTTGGCGTGCATGCGCAAGTTACGAAGGTCGCGCCCGCCCTGCTCGAGCGTACATTCAGCTTCCTCGTCGAAGAGCTCGCCGAAGAAGCCCTGCGCTGCTTCCGCCAAGTCAAGCGCTTCGGCATGGGAGGCATGCTGCGCGTACGTATCCTCTCTTCCTCTTGCGATCCTCACCCTAATCCGCCTCCCAGGCAACCCTCGAAATCGAGTTCATGCACCAGACGCTCGGCCGATACATCACCCCGCCCGCAGCGCGCACTCTCTCCGACCTCTACACGAAGATCTCGCAAGCGTACGCGCGCCGGCCGGGCGACGAGAACCTGCAGAGCAATCTGGACGGCGTGAAGAAGACGCTGGCGGACACGCGGCGGGCGACGGGGATCGAGTTCTTGTGCTTCAGGCAGACGAAGAGTGGGAGCAGTAAGTCGAAGGAGGGCGGTGGGAAGGAGGGTGGGAAGTCGCGAGATAGGTCGGAAGCGAGGGGGGCGAGGGATGGATCGAGGTAGGAGAGGGATGGATCGAGGTAGGAGAGGGATGGATCGAGGTAGACGAGTCGTTCGATGTTGCCTCACGGACTATTGTGTGTTTGGATATTACCTTTCATTTCTCTTGTAAGTTCAAGCATTGACACTTCTGCGAGCTTCGCGCCTTCGACCCTCCCGTCTCCGTGCATGCCCTAAGAAGAGAACGCGAACGGAGGATCGTCTTGAACATTGAGGGTGAGTCACGCCGTATGTTCCAATTCAACCATGCACGTGATGCGGCGGTACCGGCCTTCCGGCATTTCAACCTTGCGCTCATCCTGCAGGATGCCTGCACGCTCCTTGGTTCCTGAATGCCTGTCAGCGGCGTCTTGGAGTCAGCGATCATAGCGCGATTGTGTACACCTGTCGTCGGCATGCATCTAACCCCCCAAAGAGAACAATGGCTACAATGTTCACGGCCGTACATCCGTTCACACACGAGGCAACAAAGTCCATCATCAGATGCAGGTGAACTTTGTATCCGGATCAAGCAACTTCTTCTGGATACACCGACCGACGAAAGACAATAAGACGCAGCCTTCTCCGCTGAAGACACCGGAGGGCGTGCGCGACTGTGACTCTCGTACTTCAATCGCCTGGACATCGTCTGTTCATCGGTATATCAGGCGGCAGCGTATAGGTCGGACTCAGTATCCGCTATGAATCCACTGCATTCGGCGGGATACGTCCTCCGTGAGAACGGACATACCTCTTGAAGAAGTAACAACAATAATCGTACCTTGTCGATGGCTAGACACGTTCATATCAGATGCTAATGCGAGACATGCCCTGCTTGACAAAAGCTAAAACCCGACAGAGTAAGTTCAAGGATCGCATCATCGGGAGGGAGAGGGGCAGCGATAGCGTACAAGTGATGATAAATGGCTTTTCACAAGGCTCGCGCTCCAGAAGACGGCGCCGCCATCAGTAACGTGGCGAAAAGACAAAAGAAAGTTGCCCATTTCCATACTGTTGTAACCGCGTGCGCCCGGTGACGGTCACGCCCGTTCCGCTGGGTAACAATAAGGATGCTCGGCGTCAGGCCCAGAGACAATAAGAGGCGGCCGATTCAGGCTACCGGCGGGTCCGCACGTCGACACAAAGCACGATTTAATATTAGAAAGTGGATAAAGGGCGGAGGAACGGGGACAAAACGCATCAGACGTCCTCCCCGACTCGCCCACCTCTTGTATCTCAGTCGCGTCTTTGCTTCCGCGCAACCCGATAAATATCGCGATGAAGACGTCGACTACGGACCGCATACTATCGGCGCTCTCTGCCATCAGCTGCTTCACTATGCGCTTCGACGAGAACGAGTCCTCTGCACGCACCATCGTGGCGCCCAGCGAGAAGAACGAGAAGTTCACGGCGTCCACGGACACCGTCGACGTCGCTATCAAGCACGAGGAGCGCGTATACCAGAAGTGGAAGGGCTCCAACTATGTCCTCCCCGCGGACGAGGAGGAGAGGCGGAGGTGCGTCGTGTTCCCTCCTGCATGTGTTCAGTTGCTGACCTTCCCGAATAGGCTCGACCTCCAGCACCTCGTCATTCGCCGTTCATTCGGCAACAAGTTCATCTACCCTTGCGTGAAGATCTCACCAGGGGACCGCGTACTCGAGAGCGGTGCGGGTTCTGGTATGTCTTCAGCCACATAAATTGGCAAAACACCAACTAACTCACCTGAAGGCGCATGGATTATGGAGGCTGCGAAGGTGCTTGGCTCGGAAGTTCAGATCGACGGATTCGACATTGAGGGTCGCAACTTCCCCCGCCATCCCCCATCAAACGTCAGCTTCTGCCTCGCCTCTGTCACCGAGCTCCCCTCCGCATGGACCAACCGCTATAAGTTCGTCCACCAATCGCTCTTGACCGCCGCGCTCCAGAAGCCGCAATGGGAGATCGCGCTGTCCGAGATCCACCGCGTACTGCAGCCCGGCGGCTGGGTGCAGCTCATCGAGACCGGCGGCACCTGGAACGTCGTCGGCCCCTACTCGCGCAAGTTCCTCACCATGTACGAGCGCCTGACGGACAAGAAGAACCTCTTCTTCGACACCGTCTCCGCCCTTCCCGACCTGCTCGCGGACGCGGGCTTCACGGACATCCACGTCGTCGAGCGCGACTACGGCTGCGACATGTCCTCCGGCACGCAGGAGGCCGCCGACGCGCGGGAGGGCTTCATCGGCATGCTGCGCGGGCTGAAGACGCCCGTGCTCAAGCTCGGCGGCCTCGGCCTCGTGTACACGTCGGACGAGTTCGACGCGGACATCGCAGGCCTCGAGCACGAGCTCAGCACGACGCCCAACTCGTGCCACCACATCGCCATGATCCTCGCGCAGAAGCGTCAGTAGACGGCCGGTAGACAGCATACGCACCGTTCTCCGTTATACAGCATCGCATCGTTCGGCATCATGGATTCCCCCCTCTTCGACCTTCTTCACCACCTCTTTGTTTGTATTACTATCTTTATCAGCTTGAGACACCTCCCTTTTTTCGCGCTTTCCGCGCGACCGTTACGACCCACACGCACCGTACTTTACCCCCCTCTTTCTCTTGTTCATACACTACATGTGCTGCCATCTTCTACCCTCGTTACTGCATGGGACTGGGATATGTTCCATAGTCGAGCGTGCTAGCGCCTCGAATACCAATGCAACCGAAACATTCGAAGCATATTGCCCTGCGTGAAAGCCATCAGCCGTGAAGAGCGCAGGATGCAGGAGATAAACTTACGCCACATATGCAGGCCTGGCAAAGCAAAGAATCGACTCCAAGGCCGCGCGACTTGAAGCCTAGGCCTGTAGTTCTGAGTCTTGGTACGCTGAAGTGAAGGCTGCGCTCTTGAGAGATGGCCGAGATGGACGCATGCATCCTCAATCGTGAGTAACATAGCATAGGAGATAGGGCAAGCGAAAGGTACAAGCACGACAGACAGACAAACAATCAGAACAATTCCTCCTCCTCCGGCTTGAAGTTCTTCGCCATGTCCCAGTAGCCCTTTAGCTTGTCCCCAAGCGTCTCCTTCGCCATCATATCCGTCGGCGCAGCCTTCGCCTTGAACCCACTGAACGCGCGTTCGCGCACCGGGCCCTCCCACACCAGATAGCATGCGTTGTTCTCCAAACCCACCGCATCCGGCTCGCCCTCCTTCGACGTTGACGCCACCGGCGGCGCACTCCCGCCCTCCTCTCCTTCCAGCTCCACGTCCTCCGCCCCCCTCGGCTGCGCTGCTTGCGTCCAATCAATCCGCTCCGTCATCAACCGCCTGTACTTCCTCATAAACTTCGCTGCGCCCTCCACATACACCAGGCTGAACGCCGGGTGGAAGATGCAGATCCCGCTGAGCGCGTTCTGCTCCGCGTTCTTGCGGACCTTGAACTGGTGCGCGGGGTCGCTCAGCTTGAGCACCTTGTACACCGCGCCCCACACGCCCTTGCGGTCCTCCTCGGCCTGCTTGGCCTGGATCTTCTCGCGGCGCTGGTCGTCGGTGAGCTTGCGCTCCGCGTTCATCTTCTCGTGCGCGAGCTTGCGGTTGGCGACCTCGCGGCGGACCTTCGCCTCGACCTTCGTGGGGTCTTGCACGGCGTCGGATGTGAGCACCTTCATCAGGTTCGCCAAGCGGACTGCAGATTCATGTCAGTGGTTCGGCGATGCCTCGTCATTAACTCGAGCGTACCCTTGGGCGGATCCGGCGGCAACAGGCCCATCTTGATACGATCCCGCTTATCCTGCTGCTCGGCCTTCCTGCGCAACCTCCGCATCTTCTTCTGCTCCTTCGTCGTCAACTTCAATGGCTTCAGCGCGATCTTGTCCTTATCCCCTGGCGCGGGGATCGGGATCGGGTGCTGCACATAGATCGTGATCGGCGAGTCAGGGTTGCGAATATTCAAGTGCGCAAAGCCCTCCTGTAGGTCCAAGTCGTCGTACTTCTTGTTCGGCAGCAGTGCCACGTCCCACCACTCCGCCTCCGGAGGTGGCGCTCGCCGCACGTTTGACCCGATGCCCATGACGGCGTCGCCATCGAGGCCGGCTTTGCGCGCACTGTCGGCGATCTTCTGCTTCAGCTCCTCGAGCTTGGCCTCCTGGCGTAGCTGATTACCCTGCGCGACGAATTTTCCCTTCGGATTGAAGCGCAGCTGCCGACCAGTACGCTCGCGTGGAGCACCCGTGAAGTCGCTCTTGGAGATCGCAGAGGATGCGCTGGCCGCAGCAGCCGCGTACGGATTCGCGACGGCAACTGGAGTGGGGGTCACTGAGGCAGGTGGCGGAGTTGGGGTCGCGACGTTGCGAGCATTCGCCTTGATGGACGCGAACTTGGGTTGCATAGGCTTGTACCGGTCCTTCTTGGACTGGGGCGCCGTGGGCGTCTGGTCCAGCAGCAGCGGATGTGCAGCCATCTTCAAACCAGCACCCTGCTGCACCGGTAGCGGCTCAGGCGCCGCTGGTGTCCTCTTCTTGCTTGACTGCGCGGCAGCCTGATTACATGTGAACGCAAGTCTTACTGTCTACAACGGGTTCGATACGCACCATGTAAGGGTTGTCCTTGTTCGCCAGCTTGCTCTGTGCGCTCGCGACTAGCCGCTTCGCCTCCGCAATCCTACGCGCCAAGTCATCGGACGCGCCAGGCGTCCCGGGGGTGCCAGGGGTGGACGCAGCCGTTGGCTTTGCGGGCAGTGTTGCATTGGCACGAATGGGCTGAGGCGCGGCGACTGAGCCTGCAGGCCTCGATCCCCCTGCCGCAAGGTTCTTCATACTGGCCAGCTTGGCCGCGACCTCCGCGCGCTTCTGCGCGATCAACTCTGCGGGAGACAGCTGCTCGACTTTAGCCAGATGCCTACGTGGGTACAGACAGCACTTACCGCTGCAGAGCCATTGGTGGGTGCATTCTATGGGAAGAAAGGGTTATAGAGAAAATGTCAAGGATATGTCAGGAGTAGAATCACCTTCAGATGGAATATGTACTCACGTCGCTGCAAAACAAGAGCGGGTCCAAGTCAGTGAAAGCTAGCAAAGAACGCCTCAAAAGCCCACCTTTTCAACTTCTTGTTGCTCGCCGCCTCTCCATTCGTCGCCTCATGCGGGCGCTTGCTCATCGTCGCCGTCGGTGGCCGCGCGCGGGGCGTGATGCTGGTGGTGGGGAGGAAGATGCGCGGCGCGCGTTACGTAATCCCATTGTTCTCGTTTTCGCCTTCCTCTTTCGACCACCACTCGCTCACACCCTCTGCCGACAACCATGCTCGGCCTCCTGCGCTCTGCGCTGCGTCCCGCGCTCCGTGCGCCGGCACCCACTGTCCCGACCTCGACGCTCTTCGCGCGCGGCCGGCACCAGCTCGCGCCGAAGCAGGTGAAGTGGGACCGCAAGCACAAGGGCCGCATCCCGATCCCGACGGGCGGCTCGACGCGCGGGACGACGCTCGCGTTCGGCGAATGGGGCATCCGGATCATTGGCTGCGGCGCGCGGCTGACGGCGAAGCAGCTGGGCACGGCGGAGGAGGTCATCAAGCGCAAGCTGAAGATCCTCAAGGGCTCGAAGGTGTGGATGCGCGTGTTCCCGGATATTCCGGTTTGCGTGAAGGTGTGTGGGGTGTGCTGGGGGAGAGGGAAGTGGGTGCTGACATAGCTTGACAGGGTAATGAGACTCGTATGGGTAAGGGTAAGGGGACGTTCGAGTACTGGGCGACTCGGTGCGTGCTACACAAATCATTGCTTGTACATCCCATTCATGTCCCTACAGTGTCCCTGTCGGCCGCGTCATCTTCGAAATAGGTGGCGTCCCCATCCGTGAAGACCTGGCTCGCGAAAGTGCGTCCCCTTCTTCCAATCCCTGCCTCCACCTAACAAATTCCATCCAGTCCTCCGTCAAGCCTCCTCCAAACTCCCCTGCCGAATGGAGTTCATCAACAAGCGCTCGCCCCCGCGACTCGGCGGCATGGTCATTGCGCCTCCAAAACCCTCGCCAGAAGAGCAGAAGGAGCAGCAGGCCGTGGACGCGTCCTTGTTCGCGATGGAGTCGACGGCGGACGCGGCGTCGCAGCCGACGGCATGATGCATGTATTCACTCCCATAGAGCATGCGATCTATACACGCACTTCCCACTGCTTTCCCGACTGCTGTGATCTCGCCCCTTGTTTGCCTCTTCCAAGGCCCCTTGTATGCCTCTCCCAAAGCGAGGTCCTCCGCGTATTCGGAATGCGTCACAGGACCGTGGGCTGCCGCATAGTGAGCTGGCGATTGCGCAAGGATTCGCCACCAGCTCCTTGTCATCGATTCCATTGTCGTCCCCTGACTTGCACCTTGCCGCACTGAACCAGTTATCTCTCACCTCCCGCTTTCACCTTCCTGCTTCTACCATCCTGCTTCTGCCATCCTACACCATCCGCCCTCACTCACTCACCCGCCCCAAATTCATCTCGCCTACCACTCACTCACACCACAATGCCCTGGTACTCCGCCTTCCCCGACCCCAAGCACACCGAGCTTCAGGGCATCTCGCCCGACGACCTGGCAGCTCTGCTCCGCGATCCCGCCACTCAGGTTGCGAAGGATGTGCTGGTTGTGGATGTGAGGCGAACTGATTTTGAGGTGGGTGGGTCGCTGAAGTCGTCTGCTGCACGGAACGCAGCGTATGTGGTCGAGCAACGTCCACCCAGCTTGAGTCTACATGAAAGCTCTTCTCGCAGGCGGCAATAGAGGGTTACATTCTTCGAACCCTAACGCTCACTCTAACCTCACCAGGGCGTAGCCATCAAGGGCGCTATCAACCTCCCCGCGCACTCCTTCTACGAGACCGTCGACACCGCCGTCGAACTGCTCAAGAACGTCAAGAAGGTAAGGCTCCGCGCCATCCCTCACCCACATTTCTTCGTCTTCCTCACAGAACTGCCTATCTCAACTCACTCACAGAACTGCCTATCTCATCTCGCTCACTAAACTGCCTTTCCCAACCCACTTACTAAACTTCCTATCTCATCTCACTCACTAAACTGCCTTTCCCAACCCACCCAGGTCGTCTTCCACTGCCAGGCCTGCCTCCCCGGCGGGCGCGCCTACCGCGCAGCCGGCTGGTACGCCGACGCGCTGGAGAAGCGCGGACTCCCGACCGACGGGGTGTACTACCTCGAGGGCGGGATCAAGGCGTGGAAGGAAAAGTATGGGGAGAATGAGGCGTTGAGTGTGAAGTTGAAGGTGTTGGAGGAGTAGAGAAATGGGGAGGATGGAGACGGACAGGGAGTGGAGAGGGCAAGACGCAGAATCGAATTGTACTTTACCAAGGAGGAAGGATAGCGCACGAAAAGCACTTCAATCAAGCGAGCAATCTGAAGTGAGAGTCGTGTTGCGGGATGAGTAGAAGAGGAATACTCATGCCGTCGCCTGTGTCCTCCGCTCTGCCTTCTCCCGCGCCTCCTGCAACCACTGCGGCTTCACCTCCGTCTTCCACTGCATCACCGCTGCCCGAATCTTCGGCCCCCGCGCGCGCTGCCGCCGCTTGTTCAGGTGCGAGCGGTCCTCGCCAACGCCCACCTGCCACCCGTACGGCTCCCGCTTCGGTGCCGTTGCGGGTGGGGGATCCCGCGGCAGCTCCTGCAACCAGCGCCAGGCGTATACGGTGTGGGTGTTCGCAGCGGGTGCCTCCGCGTCGGACGCGGAAGCGTGCTTGGAGGACGAGCTGGCGACGGGGGTCTCGGTGACGCGCTTGAACTTGCTCATGGCAATGATGCGCTGCCCGCTGAGGTGCTCAAGAATGCGCTTCGCTTGGCTAGGAGGGTGTTAGCGGTACTCCTTCCAGTAGAACACCACAACGCACCTAACACTCTTGATCGGGTGCTCCGGATGCGGCGGGTGAGGGCCCTCGCCCACCACCGGGTCCGGCTTGAAGTCCGCCGAGGGCTTTACGCCCTGCGCAAGGCGGAAGAGCTGGTGCGTCGAAAGGCCGGAGGAGGCCATCTCGGCGCGGTGCTGGTCGACGACGGTGCGCATGACGCGGACGCCCTCGCGGGTGTAGAGGTTCGCATGCCTGGTGTCGGTGATGCGCCGCAGGATGGCCTGCGTCGAGCGCGTGGGGGCTGTCATGGCGCGCGGCGACGGGGGGCTTGGGCTTGGGTGGAGGAAGAAAGTGGGCAGCGGCGGCGGACGGGCCGGGCACGTGGGTGATCGCCGGCCACGTGAGCAGTTGAACTCCCCGGCGTTGGGTTTGCCTTGAGCGCTCTCAATGTCATGCCCTTTACCTCGCCTCGCAGCCCTCCCGTCCTACCTCAGTCATGCATCACAGCTCTTTCATCTCTTTACAGTCCCTCAGACAACACGACGCACCGTCAGTCAACCTGAGCAAGTTCATCGTCCCACGATTGGCCGCAGCCTCGCGCACTCCTTGCTTTCTCTTGGTCTTCTCCCGCGTTCGACCTGGCTAGGCGCTTCTGCTGTTGTTTTGCTGTGACTTCGGTGCCGTCCCTCATGCCGCTTGTATTGCGACGCCCTTGCCGACTGATGTGACTCTGCCGGCTTCTCAGGCGCCATATAAGCCTCTGCGGAGCTGCCGATGTCCTCGCCCTCGCACCTTGCGCTCATCCCAACAGCCTTTGGAAACGCGCCAGGACGTTGAGCTTGCCATCGCCCCTCACCCCTGCCCCTCTCCTTCGAGTGGTGATCACTTCTGTTCATCATGTATCCCCGTCGCGATCGCATGGACCTGCCTGGGCGGGCACACGCAGGCCATCCCTTAGCCACTCCCAGCACGCATAGGCAGGAAGATCGATCGCTCCGCAGTGGGACCGCTCGTCCCACTCACAACGCCCTTTCTGCGTGCCACGGACCTTGCGATGTCAACGCGCCCTTCGCACACCCCTATGCGTCGCCCGCGCCACCGACCCCTCACTCTCACTACAAGGCTCCCTCCTACGGCAACTACCGCTCGCAACGCGTCCCCGTCCAGCTCAAGACCTCTCGTGCCACCGCGTCCGCCATTATACCTTCCAACATCCACAAGCCCAAGCTCACCTCCCACCTCCGCTTCCCCAAGTCCCCCCTCCCCCGCCCCGAGCACACCCTTCTCTTCGGCGCCATGGGCATGGCCGTGAACACCGGGCGCTACGTTCTCGACCAAGGCGGCGCGGCCGTCGGCGGCGGGCTACTTTATGGCGAGGATGGCTTCCTGCTGCTGGAAGGTGAGTTTGCTAGGTTCCGAAGTTATGGACTGTGCGGTTCGAAGTTATGGACTGCGCGGTTCGAAGTTATGGACTGTGCGGTTCGACGTTGGACTGTGCGGTTCGAACCTGGAAGAACGCCGGCTCTCCTGCTTGTGTGCGGTGTATACAACGAGATCGCTAACCCCCCTTCCAGCCATCGACGACCGCTTCGAACCTCCTCAAGGCCGCCCCAAGGACCGCCGCCGCTCCGAGTCGCACGCGGGGACTGCCCGCGTTCCGCCTCCCAGGGCGAAGAGGTCGGCGTCCGCGCCGCCGGGCGCGCCGCGCCTTCGCCCCGTAGACCTGCCCCCGATGAGGGATTGATGGCGTACCACCTACTGATGGCGTACCACCTATTGATGGCCTACCACTTCTTCCCGGGCTGTCTCTTCGTGTTTAGCTCGACATCGGAATTAGTTGGCTCGCCATCGGAATAGTCGGCTCGCCATCGGAATTGGTTCGAGTTCGATAGAACACCTATCCGACTTTTGGTTCGATGTTTCCAAGCATCCATAGGACACCTTTTGCAGCGCGCCTTACTTTTCGTGGCGCGCCTTGGACTCCACTTTTATTTCGCGACACTGGATGTCGTTTATAACCCCCGTCGGACTTTCGACATCATTCTTGTGCTTTTTGGGCGCCAGGAATATGTATTGCGCGACGCCCTTCTCGAGCCTCCCGCTCAATGTAATATCTGCAGTCATGAATAACTGCCTGTATGATTGATCCCCCGTATGTATCACCACTCCATGCTCTCCCTTATTGTAGCTGTGTATGTGGTTGTAGAAGTTGTAGCCCTGACTCGGACTCGAAGACAGAATGGTGTAGACGTATAATCAAGAGATATTCATCGAATGTGTGCAGTACTTCAGACATTCTTTGCGCGGGTGTAGTACGTTAGGGTATACAGAGATTATTCGAGACCCCAGACGACTGTCAGTGAGCCACTACCGAACAAAGACTACCATAAGGGGTAACAATAACCAGCGAGAACCTGGGTTTTGTGGCGTATCACTGCGAAGAGCACTGGGGGCGCACAATGGCATTGAATGAGGGCAGACCAAATTCTGCGCGCCCGTGTATACTGTGTTGCAGACAAGTCTTCCTGCGTATACTGTATAGCAGGCAGGTCCGTGCAGTTGTATATCGCTGTTGTCGGCAGGACCAGGTGGCGTTGAGGTGCGTGGGTATATAAGACCTGCGAGAGTGGGCGCTCATAGCAGGTGCTATTCCTTCCATCCCCGCCATCATCTGTTCGTCACGTTGAAGCCGTCTTCATCTAGCCGCGTCTATCTGCGGCCTTCAGCATTGCCTACCAAGAGCCTCAGCGCTTGCAGCGCCCCGCGCCTTCATTCCCAAAGCCTTAGCTTTAAAGGTTTACAAGCCCGCGCCACTTTTCCGACCCAAGGTCAACTCTCCGGTAGAGCGCCCGCAGCAACTCGGAGGGTTCAAAGCCATCCTCTTTTGCCAAAGCCAACCCCTCCTCTCGCGAAACCCACCCCCCACCACCCCCCACCATGGTTCCCTCTACCATACCCACCGATCTCCGCCTCCTCGCCTTCGAGGAAGCACAGGAAATGCAGAGCAGCCTCCTCTTCGCACCTCTCATCGTGAACGAGGGTAAGTGCACGCCAATGAACTTGCGCCTGGTCTTTGCCACCAATCTTGCGCACGACCCTCGCGACCAATCTTGCGCATGAGTCCCACCACTGACCTTGCCCCCCGACCCTCGCCACCAATCTTGCGCTTGAGTACCATCGCTGACCTTGCTCCTGAGCACCACCACTGACCTTGCGCATGAGCGTCATCACTAACCTTGTGCACGAATATCATCACTAACCTCACATCGCAGAGGACCTCCGTAACACCATCGAAGGCCAAGAATTCGCCCTCGATATCATCCCTCTGGGGATGTCCCGCCGCGTCAAGGATGCCGCCTTGACCATGAAGGATGCCGCCTTGACCATGAAGGATGCCGCCATGAGCATGGAGGAAGCCGCCTTGACTATGGCCACCGCCGACGACCAAGATGTTGACCGCGGCATGCCTGTGCCGGCTTCCCCGCCTGCGCTCGGGGTCGCGCACGGGCTGGGGGTCGCTGTCGCGCACGGGCTGGGAGTCGCTGCCGCGCTCGGCGCTGCACCTATCCTGGGCGTCAATGCCTTCGTTCCCGGTGCGACTGTTGACGCCCACGGGATGCACTTCATGGGCGGATCCTTCCTCGCCCAGTCGCTGCGTTCTCCGCGCGGTAGCATTGCGCGCCGCGGTTCGCTTGTGCCGTCGCCGCCTCTGTCGCCGGTGTCTGCCTCATTTGCGTGAGAGGGACATCGAGGACTTGCAGCGTTCCTTAGTTTCCGAGTGTTCGAAAGGATTCCGGTGGTCCTCCAGCGTTCGTCGAAGATCCAAGTGTATTTGTATCTCCGTAGCGTCGTGTACCGAGAGTAAAGAACGATTACGCAGGGCAACCCTTCTCCCGAGGGAGGCCGTGCGATATTCTCTGCTTCGCGAAGTCCCGCGTGTTGTACTTTCTGCAACCTCGGTCAGCGATTGAATACTAGCCGCCTGCAAGTTCATCAGCTTGCGTAAACACTTGCGAAGGCGCTCGTCGCTGCGTTCCCCAATCGGTGCGCGATCCTCATGTCCGGGGCCCCGCCTGGAGAGGGCGCTTACGAGTGCGGGGTTGCGCCCGTATATTCTGCCTTTTGTTCCCGAACACGGACTTTGCGCGACAAGCTCCGCACGTCGCGAGGGCGTGAGACGGACTGGGTCGGAGTGCATGAATGTCTTTCGAGCGGGCGAAGGAGACGGAGCTCCGTGTGGCTTATCGTTGAGTGCGCCTGCCGAGCGGCGAAATGCTGCCCTCGCACAAAGTCCGCCTCACTGTGTCGCTTCCCATGGCTCTGTAGGCTGCAGAGGACGGCCGGGGGTGCGTTGGGCGTCCGGGAGTGGGTGCAGGAGACAAGGTCTAGATTGTGCTGGGGAATTTGTGGATCACGCGAGCTCGGCGCGTCGCGTGCAGCCGACGGCGCGCCTGGGCTCATGAATATGCCGCGCCAATGCCGGCGGCGCGCGCCCCCGTACTCCTCCTGAGCACCTCTTAAGGCCTACCACCATCACGCCCGCCGCTTCGTACCTCCTACCCCACCCCCCCGATGCGTGCCACCCCCATCCTGCGCAACGTCGCCTCCGCCGCGCTCAAGCAGCGCGTCCGCCGCCCCCAGTACCTCTCCAAGCTCACCAGCCCGGAGGCGCTCGCTCCGCACTTTAAGGTACGCGTCGCGATGGATATCGACACCTTGTACGCGACGGCTAATGGCGGGCTCGCAGAACGATGACTACGTGAGTATATGCAGCGCGCGAGGGGGCGCGTATGCTGAGCACAACGAAACAGATCGGCTGGTCGGGGTTCACCGGAGTGGGCTACCCGAAGGCTACCCCAACGGTGCGTGACGAATAGCTGGGGACGTAGCGCGTGTACTGATGATGCCCAGGCCATCGCGGACCATGTTGAGCAGAACAACCTCCAGGCCGACCCCGCGACCAAGAAGAAGTTTAACCTCTTCGTCGGCGCGTCTGTAGGCCCTGAGGTCGAGGACCGCTGGGCACGGATGGACATGATTGCCCGCCGCTACCCTCACCAGGTTGGCAAGGACATCGCCAAGGGCATTAACGCCGGCAGGATCAACTTCGCCGACAAGCACCTTTCCAGTATGTTCCCTTCTCTCCGCCTGCGCCATTATCGCTAACGCCGCACGTAGTGTTCCCGCAGGACTTGACATACGGCTATTACAGCCTGAAGAAGACGCACGGTGACCCGCGCCGACCCCTTGACTGGGCGATCGTCGAGGCTACCGCCGTGACGGAGGAGGGCTGGATCGTGCCGGGCGCGTCCGTCGGCGCTACGCCCGAAATCCTGCAGAGCGCGGAGAAGATCGTTATCGAAGTCAACACCAGCATTCCCGACCTCACTGGCCTGCACGACATCACGCAGTCCAACCTCCCGCCCTACCGCCAACCCTACGTACGTCTACCTGATATCATCGGCGGTGGCGCGTTCTGCTTCGCGATCTCACGCGCCCATCTTTTGAGTTCATACTGACGCGCCCCCTAGCTTGTCACCCACACGTCAGACCGCATCGGCACCACCGCCATCCCCGTCGACCCCGACCGCGTTGTCGCCATCATTGAGTCCAACCACCCCGATAACACTGGCAAGAACGCGCCCGAGACTGAAGAGTCGAAGCTGATCGCCGGTCACCTGATCGAGTTCCTGTCCGCCGAGGTCGAGGCAGGCCGTCTCCCGCGCTCGCTGCTTCCTTTGCAGTCCGGCATCGGCAACGTGGCGAACTCGATTATCGGCGGCCTCGCCGACGGTCCGTTCGACAAGGTGCAGGTGTGGACGGAGGTGCTGCAGGACACCTTCCTGCGCTTCTTCGACTCCGGCAAGCTCGACTTTGCCACCGCGACGAGCATCCGCTTCACGCCCGAGGGCTTCAAGCACTTCTACTCGCACTGGGCCGAGTACAAGGACAAGCTGCTCCTCCGCTCGCAGCAGGTCGCCAACTCGCCCGAGGTCATCCGCCGCCTCGGCGTCATCGCGATGAACACCCCGCTCGAGGTCGACATCTACGCGCACGCGAACTCGACGTGCGCGCTCGGCTCGCGCATGCTGAACGGCCTCGGCGGCTCCGCGGACTTCCTCCGCAACGCGAAGCTGTCGATCATGCACACGCCCTCGAGCCGCCCGTCGAAGACGGACCCGACGGGTATCTCGTGCATCGTGCCCTTCGCGTCGCATATTGACCAGACGGAGCACGATCTGGATGTGGTGGTGACGGAGCAGGGTCTTGCGGACCTCCGTGGGTTGGCGCCGCGCGAGCGTGCGCCGGTCATCATCCAGAAGTGCGCGCACCCCGACTACAGGGACTCCTTGATGGACTACTATGAGCGCGCGCTTTACGACTGCCTGAAGAAGGGCATGGGCCACGAGCCGCACATGCTCAAGGTGATTTTTCCATCCCCTTCGCCAGGATATAGATAAACTAACCATTACCTCCCACCCACAGAACGCGTTCAAGATGCACATCAACTTGCAGGAGAAGGGCACGATGAAGGTGGACAAGTGGGACTAAACGGTTCACTCCTCCACGGAGAGGTATACCTCCCCACCGTAGCTCCCAGTTGCGCTTATCGCATACTGGGCGGCTCGTGCACCTGGACGATTCAGTTGTTGGTAGGTACGGTAATAGCAGTAGTGCGCGGCGGCGCGTAACGCGTCGTGCCGCTAGATGATAACTAGCCTTCGCACAATGTACGATATGCATTCTTCTAGTGTGGATGGGCTGGATGGGAGGGAGGATTGGAGTGGCAGGTACGTGTTCTTAGACTATATGGGTGGACAACGGCCGCCAGCAGGGGAAGAGTTGAGTTAGGAAGGCGAAGCTATCCTCTCAGATCTGAGAATACTGAGAGGTGCGTGTAATGCTTTCACGGCGTTTGTCCGGTTTTATGGATACTGACATTGAACAGCTAGTTGACAGGAGAGGGCGGTCGTGGCAGGGAAACGTTGCGGCCGGCGGTTGTGGCGTTGTGCATGTCCAGCAGTGCTAGATATCATGCCCTCATTTTGGCATTTTCAGACTTGCGAACACTTGGCGAGCGCGGACCTGTCTCCCTAATCGATCTCGTTGCACGCTGATGCGTCTCGTTAACCGCGAATCTTGAGCGCAATTGACCGTCGGAAGGTCGGCCACGTTCGCCTCCGATTCTGGCTAGGCGTTCTCATCGTCGGTGCATGAGCGGGCACGAGCAGGGGGCCGCGGACGTTATATATCGACCCATCCGCCTGCTCTCCCCCTCTCCCGCCCCTCGCCTTGATTGAGAGATTCAGAAGTGCCTGGTGGTGGAAGGTCAGTTATCGCAATGGACCAAGAAGAACATAGCTCATGATCCTGCATAGGCTGTACGACGGTCACGACTTCACGACTTTGCATCCTTCTCGATAGGCCCCGGTACCACCAGCAAGGATGTATACCCCCGGAGAGAAGCGCTTGAATATGTTTGCCTCGGACGGGAGTACCCCCGCGTCACGGACGTTCCTATGGTGTCTCCCACTTCGTCTTGGGCTCTACGTGCGTTGGAAAATATTCTTCGAAAGTGAAGCTGCGGCGCTAACGTACCGCAGATCATGTCTATCATTCTCATAATCACCTGCGGACCAATAGCTGGGATGGCGTGGGCGCAGATCGCAAA
>JAMQCK010000227.1:0-35641 GCA_024196135.1 Pleurotus ostreatus/Saccharomyces cerevisiae fusant | reverse complement strand
TACTTTGGCCCCGCCGTGCACGAGCAGAGCGCCACCGGCCTCGCCACGATCGCGAACATGGGCGCCGAGGTCGGCGCGACGACGAGCGCGTTCCCCTTCACGAAGCACATGGACGCGTACCTCCGCGCCACGGGCCGCGCCAACACCGCGCGCGCTGCAGGCCTCGCTGCGCGCGGGGGCTACCTCGCCGCGGACGAGGGCGCCGAGTACGACGACCTCATCGAGGTGGACCTGAACAAGGTCGAGCCGACCATCAACGGGCCCTTCACGCCCGACCTCGCCACCCCGCTCAGCAAGTTCACCGAGTTTGCGAAGGAGAAGGGGTACACGGACAACCTCAGCGCGGCGCTCATCGGCTCATGTACGAACTCCTCGTACCAGGACATGACGGCTGCGGCGGATTTGGCCAGGCAGGCGAGCGAGGCGGGCTTGAAGACCAAGGTACCCTTCCTCGTCACGCCAGGTAGTGAGCAGATCCGCGCCACGCTCGAGCGCGACGGCATCACCGGTGCCCTCGAGGGCGTCGGCGCCACGGTCCTCGCGAACGCCTGCGGCCCCTGCATCGGCCAGTGGAAGCGCGGCGACGAGAAGGAGGCGAAGGAGCGGGGCGACAACGCCATCCTCACCTCCTTCAACCGCAACTTCCGCGCTCGCAACGACGGGAACCTGCGCACCATGAACTTCCTTGCGTCCCCCGTCCTCGTCACCGCATCCGCCTTCTCCGGCCGCGTAGGTTTCGACCCGAGAACAGACACCATCGAGCGTGATGGCGCTCCCCCCTTCCGCTTCTCTCCTCCCGCCTCCTCCGACCTTCCCTCCACCGGCTTTGCTATGGGCAATGCCAGCCTATACCCGCACCCCGACCCTCAACCCGACCCCAGCATCGAAGTTAAGATCAGGGAAGACAGCCAACGGCTGGAGAAGCTCGAGCCCTTTGGCAGCCACTTCGGTGACCACAACCCGCGCGGCCTTGAGCTTCCTGCCCTCCAGGTGCTCATGCGCGTCCGTGGCAAGTGCACGACGGACCACATCTCGGCCGCGGGTCCTTGGCTCAAGTACAAGGGCCACTTGACGAACATCTCGGAGAACTTGCTGATCACGGTGAGTCTCTGACGGCCGTCGTGTGGAAATAAGAATCTAATGCAGGTGTTAAGGCTACCAACGACGAGCTCGACGCCGTCAACGCCGCCGCGGACCCGGTATCCAACACGCAAGACACCATCCCCGAGACGGCGAAGCGGTTACGCGACCGCGGGCAGCCGTGGGCGCTGATCGTGGACGAGAACTACGGCGAGGGAAGCGCGCGGGAGCATGCAGCGCTCCAGCCGCGGTTCTATGGGTGTGCACTCGTGGTCGCGCGGTCATTTGCGCGTATACACGAGACGAACCTGAAGGTGGGTGGAGAGTTCAAGGATTCGTGAACCGCCCGCTCACTCTCATTCCAGAAACAAGGTGTGCTTCCGCTTTGGTTCGCCGACAAGGCGGACTACTCGAAGATTGGCGCGGGTGACACTGTTGAGACGGAGGGTCTAGCCGACCTTTTGAGCGGCAAGGATGGTGCGTACGAGGTAAAAAAACTCCTCGCTCTTCACTGACACGCTTCCCAGACGCACCCCTACACCTCAAGGTCACTAAGCGCTCCGACGGCAGCGTCCTCCGCATACCCGTTACGCACACCATGAGCGCGGACCAGCTACGGTGGTTGAGGCATGGAAGTGCACTGAACTACATCCGGGCAGTCAAGAGCGGGGAGACGTAGTTGCGTGTTTTGGTTAGTTGAGGGATGGGGTGGCCTTTCCATTTTGCATATCCTTGAAAAGTACTATACTATCGTTGTGCCGCAAGCTCAGTGCTGTATGTTTAGGCTGAGCGCCTTGTGTCTCGGGACCCATAGTCTTCAGGGACGCTACCAGTGCATGGGGCCGCGCGCAGAACACGACTTTGAGTAAGTAGAATCGTTGCGAGGGAAAAATATAAAAACGCCAGGGCTACCTCCCCTTTGTCGCGGTATTTTCCCACGCCTAACGTTGACCAGATTCATATTCTACTCTGGAACATCATCAAGCCTACCCTCGTCTTCCCCAGGTCAATCTGAAATATGGCCTCCTTCTGTCTCGAAGGATGTCCCAGTTGCGGTTGTGTCGCGAAATCTCAGCTCCCTCACATCTGCCAGGACGATACAGCATTGCTCCCTGCACTGCGAGCCGGAGGCCCACCCTCGGACACGGTCATGCCTTTGCTATTCACGGAGCTTGAAGGACTTCGTGCGACTGCGCGAGTCTTCGAGGAGGAATTGCATCGGATCCGCTCGAAGCTGGACGAATTGCAGTCTGCAATCGATCGGCGGGAGAGCGCGCTGCACTCGCCCATCCGCCGCCTGCCCGATGAAATCATGGCCGATATCTTCGACTCTGTCTGGTCATCCTACGAGGATGCGCCATACGACATCGTCATGACAGCCAAAGATCCAGATCCACCCACTTTTTTGCCCTCGCGTTCTTATCCCGTCCCTCACGTTTGCGCGTGGTGGCGCCGCCTCTCGATGGACTCGCAATTGGCACAACCGGAGTTGCGCATCCGTCTCCGCACAGTGGATGCCCTGCCGCTAGGACACCTAGAGAAGGTTTTTGCCGATGTCCCGTACCCATTCCTGCGTCTTCGGTTACAAGACACTAAGCATTGCTTGAAGTCACTGGACAGCATCAGATCATCTGTTCCTAGGTGGCGGAATGTCGCTCTCGAAGATCCCTGCAGTGCGCAACTGCTTTCTATCGGCAGCATGTTCTTTCCGCACCTCATCCATCTAGAGCTGGGCTTCTTCATGGGCTGGGAAGGAGCAGAACCATGGTCATCCACATCTCATGGAACAAAGCCGCTGTTGTTTGGAAACACTCCAGAACTGTCTCAGCTATCACTGGACATGGAGGGCGTTCCCCTCGCTTTGGAGAGGCTGCCATTCGGTCTACCCTGGCATCAGCTCGCTGTCGTGGATGTCAACGACTGCCCATCCCGGGTCTGTGCCGAGATAATCACATTGTGCATAAATCTTCGGTCATTCTCCTGGCGTGACGACAGACCACGCCAATGGGAGCAGGAAGATTACGTGCCTTCTCCCGAATGTGGATCTTGGTCCCTGCGCCGCCTGTCGCTCGAGCAGGATCAGAGAACTCCGAGCAACGCCACAGAAAGCTTTCTGGCGGGCGTAACCCTTCCGAGCTTGGATAGCCTCCGTGCCTTGTGCGTTCCATTTGCACCCATCCTACCCTTTCTCCGGCGTTCGGGTTGCCACCTCACCTCTTTCGAGATCGTTACGTCGTCCTCAATTATGGAAGATAGCCGTGAACTGGAAGACATCTTCAGCGCGCTTCCTGAATTGGAGGACCTGCGCTTCGAGTACGACACGTACTATGACCGCATGGAGATGGATGGAACCTCTTTCGAGAAGATTGAGAGCTTCGCCTGGGCCCTTCGCCACATACTGTGCCTGCACGAGCTTCCTCCTGACTCGCCGGACAGCCAAGCACCCAGTGGGCGCCAACAATCGTTCGAGTATCTTCCCCGACTGGGGAGGCTCTCGTTCTCCTTCCCGGAGCGCATCCATGACGAGCTCGTTACCGCGATCGCGACGCGACGTGTCGAAGATTGGCAATTTCAGCCGGATCCGCCACCAACGCTGCGCGAGGTCTGGCTCGAGACGCCTCTCGATGAAGGCTGCATCGCGAAGTTGGAGAAGCTGGCGACCAAGTACGGAATAGAGATCAACGGCCTGAGCAAGTGCGCTGCACTGTACGATGCATTGCTACCTCGGGATTGGGCGGGCTCACTGTGGTCACGGTATGCCGATCTCTCAGCGTGTTGCTCTGTCGCTCATGGCCGTCGTCTGCACCAGAAAAGAGCCTCGATGAAGGAGGTGATCCGAAGGACATTTAGGATCGTTCGAGCGTCGCTTGAGGAGCGAGCACACTGTCTACTCGTCTGAGATGGGGGAAGCATGCGCGTAGGGGATAATGGTGGGCTATCGACGTGGTTGAGGGGCTTGTATCGAAACTGTAAGGCTCTAGGCCAGGCGGACGTACTAGGTGAGGACACGAGAGAATTACAGGTACATATCACGCGCCTCCTGCCACTCTTTGGTGGACGGTCTGATTTTCACCGACCGTGGCAGATACTACGGTGAACTCGCAGGGCGCCCCTCGGTGGTTGGGCACAGGGGCCCCTCTACATATTCTCATGGTACTCTACAATACTTGCTCCACCTCTTCATCAGGCCCGCGCGTGGGCAGTGTGGGACTCGCGCCTCCTCGTGTCGTGCCATGAGTTACACCAAGGCTCTTCGCCTTGCGCTGAAAGTCGACCAAAACAGCCAATCGACAGGACACGCAAGCGACAGACCAAAAATCCCAAGCAAGCAAGAGTACAAAGTACAGTTCGATTTTTTCTTCTTGCCAACAAGTACACTTGAGTTCACTAAAGCCTATACAACCGTGGTCTATAATCCCGTCAATAGGTTGTGCCGCATCCAGCGCCCCGGCGCGCGCACGCCGAGCTATGCGCTCGAACGATGCACGTCGCCAGCGCGAAGTACGTCCGAGGGCGCTTACGCGATGTACGTCGACGCCGAGACGTTGCCGCCGCGGCCGGTCCAGTTGATGTCTGTGAGGATCGGTGAGTGACTATCCTCTATCACATAGGCGGAATAAACATACGGATATCCTTGCCGGGCTGCAAGCGCTCGTTCTCCTTTCCGGGGAGCACACGGAAGGTGTGCGCGCCGAAGTAGTCACGCTGCGCCTGGAGCAGGTTCGCGGGCAGGATCTCGCTGCGGTAGCCGTCGAAGAACGCGAGCGCGGTGCTGAAGGCGGGGGTGGGGATGCCCCAGAGCACGGCCTGCGCGACGACGCGCCGCCAGCCGGGCTGCGCCTTCTCGATCGCGTTGTTGAAGAACTCGTCGAAGAGGAGGGACTCGAGGTCGCCCTTCTTGACGAAGGCCTTCGAGATGTCGCTGAGGAAGACAGACTGGATGGAACGTCAGCTGCGGTAACGATTGATTTACGGTGAGTGCGCATACCTTGATGATGCAGCCACCGCGCCACATCTTGGCGATGCCGGCGTAGTTGAGCTCCCACTTGTACTGTATCGAAGTTAGCTATGATCTGCTCTAAGAAACGCGTATGTATTTACCTCCTTCGCGGTCTCACGCATCAACATGAAGCCCTGCGTGTAGGAGATGATCTTGGAGGCGTAGAGCGCCTGCTCAAGGTCGTCGATGAACTGCTTCTTGTCGCCCTTGAATGGCTCCTTGGCCGGACCAGCGATCGCCTTCGACGCGCGGATACGCTCCTCCTTGAGCGCAGACAGGCAGCGAGCGAAGACAGCCTCGCCGATGAGAGTGACGGGGGAACCAGCGTCGAGGGCAGCGATGGCGGTCCACTTGCCGGTACCCTTCTGGCCGGCCTGGTCGAGGATCTTGGTGACGAGGGGGACACCATCATCGTCGTTGAACTTGAGGATGTTCGCGGTGATCTCGATGAGGAAAGAGTCGAGGACGCCCTTGTTCCAGGTGAGGAAGATGTCGGCAATCTCAGACTCGGTCAAGTCAAGACCGCGCTTGAGGATGTCGTACGCCTCGGAGATGAGCTGCATGTCACCGTACTCGATACCGTTGTGGACCATCTTGACGTAGTGACCAGCACCCTCGGGACCGACCCAGTCGCAGCACGGCTCGCCGTACGCCTGAGCGGAGGCCTTCTGGAAGATCTCCTTGATGTGCGGCCACGCCTCGGGGTTGCCACCGGGCATGAGCGAAGGGCCGTGACGGGCACCCTCCTCACCACCGGAGACACCAGAGCCGACGAAGAGAAGGCCCTTGGCGGAGAGCTCGCGGACGCGGCGGTTGGTGTCCGGGAAGTGGGAGTTGCCACCGTCGATGATGATGTCGCCCTGCTCGAGGTGCGGGACGAGCTGCTCGATGAAAGCGTCGACAGCGGCACCAGCCTTGACGAGGAGGATGATCTTGCGAGGGCGCTTCAGCTTCTTGCAAAGCTCCTCGATGCTCCAGGCGCCCTGAACGTTGGTGCCTTTGCGACCGTCCTGTCAGCGCGGGAGCGGTTGCGAGGGTTCTATCGCGACGTACCCTTGGCCTCGTTCTCGAGGAAGGCGTCGACCTTGCTGGTGGTACGGTTGTAGGCAACGACATTGAAGCCCTTGTCATTCATGTTAAGAATGAGGTTTTGGCCCTAGAGAGGCGATTCGTCATCGATGCTGGCGATCGTTGTGGTACTCTCGTACCATGACGGCCAAACCAATAAGACCGATATCACCGCTACGCGACGATCAGCGAGGTTTCAAGCGCGCAGGGCGGGTGAGGACGTACGTGGCCATTGTTTCTATGTTGTAGTGGGAGGGACGATGGGTGTAGGAGGAGAGGAGCGATGGTAACGGGCCGGAGCGGAAGGGTTTTGTATTTGGCGATTATCCGCTGAATCAGCCGGCACGACACCATGGTGACTTATCGATGAACAAATATTCGTCCTTCGTCACTGCCGGTGCTTAGCGGTTCTCGCGGCGGCGCGCGCTGTCGTATGCGCCGCTACCGACTAGAATACGGGTCCCTTACCGCGGACGCATGCGCGCTTGAGTGGGCTGATCGGCGTAGATAACGAGATCCTGAGCAAGCAGACTTGTGCTACTCTACACGCGTAATATAGATCGACCCCTGCGTAAGCAGCTCCCTCAAAGGGTCCATCGCGAGGCACAAGTGCGCACCGATACGAAAGGGAGCCCGTCGCTGTGCGAGACGTCGAGAAGGATGCGATTGCGGACTTGTCGCCGAACGCGATGACGGCGGCCACGCGAGCCGGCAACGTGCGGACCGGACCGAGCGTCATCACCGAGGCCAGTTCGCGGCGCGCGCAGGTTGTCTGCTCGTCGCTCGCCGCGCTGGCGAAGCACACTCGTTCGTTCGACTCGAAGCCGTCACTCTCCTTTCGTCTGCGCCACCATGGCGAACCGCATCTCCATGGCCGCAAACCGCCTTTCCACCGACATTCCCTCCCATACTGCTGTTAGCGCCTCCGCCTCGGTCGGACTGGCGGCGAATGCGGCCTCCAGCCAGGCCGTCGTGCACAGCGGCTGGGTGCTCAAGAAGCGGAGGAAGAAGATGCAAGGTGCGTGATGGGATGGCACGACGCCGGATTGACGCTAAAGGTCACCTGCAGGATTCGCGCGGCGCTACTTCACGCTCTACCAGTCCGGCATCCTCGCATACTCCTTCGAGCCCGGGCAGCCCATCCGCGACCACATTGACCTCCACCATGCTGCCATCTCGAGTACTCCGGGGCGGAAGGACATCACCCTTGACTCTAATACCGCGACCTTCCACATCAAGTGCCTCAGCACCGACGACTTCAACCAGTGGATGCTTGCATTCAGGTTGGTGCACATCCCCTCAGGACGGGGGGCGCGACTGACCCTCCCCCAGAAAGTTCATCTCGGGCCCTGAAGCACGGCGATCCATGAGCGTTCGCATGGCCAGCGCGCGTCAGGGAGTCGTCAACATCTCCAAGTCCAGCGCAGTAGTAGAAGAAATGGGCTCGGTGCGTAATTCCAGTCAACTACGCTATGGCGACGTCAGACTGATCTATAACACCAGACCATCGCACAACTCGAAACTGCCCTGCAGACGCTAAGTTCGAAGGGAGAGACGGCTATGCAGAAGAATGCCAGTGTCAAGTCCAATGGCAAGGACAAGCACCACAAGGCAGGCGCCTTTGGCATCTTCAAGTCCAAATGTAAGTTGCTAGGAATGAGTTTACGACGGCATACTGACGTCGCGCAGCCAACCACAACTTGCAACCGGGAGAACCAGACGCGCCTCGAACGAGCATGGACCCTAGCAGCGGAGAAGCTCAGCAAGTATTCTCCCTACTCGACACGCTCAAGAACCAGCACGCGACGCTCTCAAAGCTCCTCACCGCCACCGTCAGCCTCGACACCACGCTCCCCAAGACGAGCGAGGAGGACGAGGAGCAGCTCGTCGACTCCCCGCGCGAGACCGAGCACTGGGTCGTACCCCACGGCCGCACGAAGCGCTTCTCCAGCTCCACGACCGCCAGCAGCAGCCTCGAGTGGTTCGACGCCGAGGACGATGCGGACGGCGCGGAGGAGTTCGTTCTGGACACTCGGACGGCGGGCGATGAGTCGCAGCCGAGCCAGATCACGACGGATAGCTCGAGTGTGGAGAAGGCGGAGGACGAGGAAACGGCGCGGAGTAGTATGGATACGGATATAGAGGACGAGCCCGCGCGCAAATCCTCGGTAGAAGCACCCATGGGGCAGCAGGCCGTTGTGCATCGGACACAGTTGCCGTCTCCGGTTGTTGGTGATGAGGGCAGTTTGTTCTCCGTGTTGAAGAAGAGTGTTGGCAAGGTAGGGGACGGCCACCAGCGCCATATACGCAAAATTGACCCGCTCCTAGGATCTTTCGACGATCGCCCTTCCTGTCACCTTCAACGAACCTCTTACGTTATTGCAACGTGCTTGCGAGGAGATGGAATACCATAGCCTCCTCGACGAAGCCGTGAAAGCTACCGAGACCGCAGATCGTCTTTCCTTCGTTGCTGCATTCGCCGTATCCGGCTACGCCAACACCCGACACCGCTCCGGCAGGAAGGGCTTGTAAGTCTCAACGCACTTCTCTATCCCCTATTAATCCTTCCACAGTAACCCCATGCTGGCCGAGACCTTTGAGGATGTTCGGAGCAAATTCATTGCGGAGAAAGTCCGACACCAGCCACTTGAGATGGCGTTCCACGCAGAGGGCTCGGGTTGGGAGCTCTATGGTCTGAACGCCGGAAAGACCAAGTTCTGGGGTGTGTGGCGGACGCTTGCGCCAACATAACTCATCCGACTAATGCCCGAGCGCAGGGAAAAGCTTGGAAATCATCCCGATTGGAAGTACGCATCTGAAGATCGGCGAGGACCACTTTGAATGGTGAGCGAAAAAGGCAGCACAGTCGGTGAACGAGACGGCTAATCGTTGGCGAAACAGGAAGAAGCCGTCTTCCTTCATGCGCAATTTGGTCGTGGGGACGAAGTACCTCGAGCACGTCGGCGATCTGGTGATCGAGAACCATCGGGACGGGAGCAAGTGCGTGCTCGAGTTCAAGCAGGCGGGCTACTGGGGCGGCGGGAACGTGGTCGCGGGCACGGTGTACTCCCCGCAGGGCAAGGTGCTGTGCAAGCTCGAGGGCAAGTGGGACGACCAGCTCGCGCAGACGACGGACGAGAGCCATTTCCGCGTGCTCTGGCGCATCACGCCGCACCCAAAGAACACGCACGAGTACTATGGCTTCACGGCGTTTGCGATGACGCTGAACGAGATTACGGACGATATACGTCCAGCGCTGCCGCCGACGGACTCGCGCTTCCGCCCGGATGTGCGCGCGTTGGAGGAGGGGAGACTCGACGATGCCGAGGCAGAGAAGCTGCGCGTGGAGGAGGCGCAGCGTGAGAGGCGGCGACGCGGCGAGGATCGCGAGCCGCGGTGGTTCAAGCAGGACGCTCATGGGGAGTGGATTTACACTGGCGAGTACTGGCCACTGCGCGCGCGCGGATGGAAGGGCGCGCATATCGAGCCCTTGTGGTGAAGGGCTTCGGATTACGGGTATTTATTTATTGATCCAGACACTCCTCACATTCTGGTATAAACCGCACACACTATGACACGCTAATGTGTACTATAGATGGATAATATAGACCGCCCGACGCGCTGGGCCCGTGACCGCGTACGGTCGCGGTCAGCTGACGGCTATTGTGTTCGCCGCCCGTGGTTCTGAGCCTTCTCTTACCTCTCGCGCCAACCCTTGGCCTTCGCCCACGCACATAACGGAGATATGTTGCGCGCGGACGCATCGATGCACCTTGTCGAGAAGCAGCGCGGGTCGTGAGGCTCACGGCACGAGCGCCGTCCACCGCAGAGATCCTCCGCGTCGTCCGTGTTTTCCCCGGCTTCGGTGCAGCCGCAATTCCCTCGTTGGGTATGCGAGTGGTCTGGGTTGCCAGGCTGGCCGCCTTGGCAAGGGCTTATAAGGCGAAGGAGTGTTGCTAGCAGACCCAAGGTGAGAGCCCACAGCTGTACAGAATGCGTCCAGCTGTCTTCCTCCGTGTCCTGGCCTTAGGTGGTGCCGCGCTCGCGGCGCCGACCGAAAGCGCGTCCGCGACCTCTGCGACTGACCCGTCTGCCACTTTTGCGTCCAGCGCAGTGAGCGCGACCTCGGCTAGTGCATCGGCGTCGAGCGTCTCGCTCTCGATTTCTGCCAGTGCGGTCTCCAGTGCTGGAAGCGCGAGCGCGTCGGCCTCTGCCACGGCCAGCGCGAGCGTGTCTGCGACTTCCTCGAAGCCCTCGTCCTCCGGGACGCCGAAAATTCGTATGTGTGCCGTATTCTAGATCGTTGGGCCGTACTTACCTACGCGAAGCGACCCCCGTCCTCAACGACGAGTGGTCAGCTGCATATGCCAAGGTGAGACCGTCACTGCTTTTTCTGATTTTTCCCTTGACGCATTCTATCAGGCCTCAGATGCTGTCGCGCAGCTTTCCCTGCAAGAAAAGGTCGACATCGCGACCGGTATTGGTTGGATGAACGGTCAGTGTGATATGCATCATGCCCTTTGCAAGTCTCTGATCATAGTGCAGGCCCCTGCGTCGGAAACACGCCCGCCGTACCCACCATTGACTACCCGTCGCTTTGCCTCCAAGGTACAGTATTCTTTTAACCCAAACTCAGCAAGAAATTAACGAGTGTGCAGATAGCCCTATGGGCGTGCGCTACGCCAGCGAGGTCTCTGCTTTCCCTGCGTGAGCCGGCCTTCACTGACTCCATTACCTTGGCCTTATTAACCATAATTCTCAGTGGTGTCAACACGGCCGCGACGTTCAACCGCACTCTCATCCGCGCGCGCGGTGTCGCTCTTGGCGAGGAGTTCCGCGGCAAGGGCATCCACGTCTACCTTGGTCCCGACATGTGCGTTTCTCTTACATATTGTGCATCCAGAAATCTCATACTTCCCCAGGAACATCATGCGCACCGCGGCAGGAGGGCGCAACTGGGAAGGCTTCGGCGCGGACCCGTATCTCTCCGGCGAGGCTTCCTACGAGACGATCATCGGCGTTCAGAGCGTTGGCGTCCAGGGCTCGGCGAAGCACTTTATCAACAACGACCAGGAGCACTTCCGCGAGAGCAGCTCCTCGAATGTTGACGACCGGTACGTGGTTATGATTCCTGGGGGAGCGAAGACTCATCACGGGCTCATCTACAGTGCCCAGCATGAGATCTACCTTGCGCCTGTGAGGGCCTCGTCACGCTCCGCATCTCGCTCGTACTGACTGTTGAATAGTTCCTGAAGAGTGCGCAGGCCAACGTAGCGTCCTTCATGTGCAGCTACAGTAAGTGATGATCTATTTCCATTGCATTGGTGCTAACGCTGACATCTTCCAGACCAGAGTGCGTTCAGCGAGTGCTACTTTGGGGTAGCATACTAACACGAGGCAGTCAACGGATCCTGGTCCTGCGAGAACGACAAGATGCTGAACGACATCGTGAAGGGCGAATGGGGCTACCCGGGCTGTCAGTATTTTCTAGATACCTTCAAGCCGAGCATGCTGCTGACCGAACGCAACAGACATCCAGTCCGACTGGGGGGCTACGCACTCGACGCTTGCAGTCAACTTCGGCCTGGACGTACGTAGTAAAGCTGATTTTGTGTGCATTCTATTGAGGGACATCTCAGATGACCATGCCCGGCGACATCACCTTCGGCTCGAACACCACATACTTCGGCCAGGCGCTCATCGACGCCGTCAACAGCGGCGACGTCCCCGAGGACCGCGTCTCCGACATGGCTCTCCGCATCCTGGCTGCCTGGTACCTGCTCGGGCAGGACGAGGGCTACCCTGAGACCAACATCTGGGCTTGGGACCTGAATGACCCCAGGAACCTCCACGTCGATGTGCAGGCTGACCATGCGAGGTGAGCTCATGGTTATTTTGAAGGCTCGCGAGGAGGACGCCGCTTAACATTCCCTCGTAGCCTCATCCGCGAGATCGCCGACGCTTCAACAATCCTCCTCAAGAACGAGAATGGAACCCTCCCTCTCTCCGCCCCAGGCAGCATCGCTATCATTGGTAACGGCGCCGGCAACAACTCGCAGGGCATCAACGGCTGCGTCGATCGCTCCTGCAACGATGGTGTGCTGGCGGTGGGTTGGGGAAGCGGGACGGCGGAGTTCCCGTACTTGATCACGGTGCGTATACTCGCTCAATGGAGTATGTGACGGCGCTGAGACCATACCCAGCCTCTCGACGCGATCACGGCGCGCGCGGCGGAGGACGGCACAACTGTCACCTCCTCGCTTAGCGACAGCGATACGGACCGCGCCGCAGAGATCGCTGCCGCTGCTGACGTCGCTATTGTATTCATCTCATGTGGGTATACATACAGAGTTGCCTTTTCCCCAAACTGACGATCTCGGCAGCGGACTCGGGGGAAGGATATCTCACTGTTGAGGGCAACGCCGGCGACCGGAATGATTTGCTTGCCTGGCATGACGGGGTAAGTAGGCTTGCTTTCTGCACGATTGTAAGGAGCGATCCTGATATTCTTGTCTTCTCCAGGATGCGCTTGTCCAAGCTGTCGCGGACGCCAACGAGAACACCATCGTCGCTGTGAACACGGTCGGCGCTATCATCACGGAGGCGTGGATTGAGCACCCGAATGGTACGCTCATGCAGTGTCATGTTCTATCAAATCTCCTGACCCCCATCACAGTCAAGGCCGTGGTCTGGAGCGGTCTTCCTGGGCAGGAAGCCGGCAACTCTATCGCTGACATCCTCTATGGTGCATACAACCCGAGGTACGCATCGATGCAAATCTCAGACAGACTGCTTTAATTGTCCTTCAGTGGCCGTCTCCCGTACACGATTGCCAAGTCCGCGGACGATTACCCCGCGCAAGTGCTCTACGAATCGAGCGCGCAGGTGCCGGACATCGACTACTCGGAGGGTCTCCTCGTCGACTATCGTCACTTTGACGCCAATGGCATCGAGCCCCGGTACGAATTCGGCTTCGGGCTCTCGTACACGACGTTCGAGTACGACAACCTGGCGATTGAGGGCAGTGCGGCGTCGGACCAGAGCCCGCCGACGGGCCCCGGCTCCTCCCTCGACCCGTGGCTGCATGAGCCTGTGGTGACGGTCACTTTCACGGTAGAGAACACGGGCGAGGTTGCGGGACACGAGGTATGTTGCTTGCCGCATTTGTGAGCTCTGCCCAACTAATGTACTTCTTACAGATTCCGCAACTCTATGTGACCTTCCCCGAGTCCGCGGGCAGCGCGCCACTCAATCTCAAGGGCTTCGAGAGTGTATTCGTCGCCCCTGGAGAGACCGCTGATGTGACCCTCTCCCTGACGCGCTACGACCTAAGCATCTGGGATGTCGTGTCCCAGAGCTGGGTCGTGCCATCCGGTGATGCCACAATCTCCATCGGCGCGAGCAGCAGGGACATTCGCTTGACGGGCACTGTATCCAACTAGATGACTCAGGGCCTTGCCGCCAAAGAAGGCATAAGGTTAACAAGTATTTAAAATGTAAACAAAGGGAATGAACAGGTTTTGCGAAGGCTTTCGATGTTCTTTTGAGGCGGAATACAACATCGTGTAATGATCGGGATCCGTATAGCCGTACAATTTTGTGACTAGCTACGCGCCGCGCTGTACAACCCTCAAGAGCTTGAGATAATTGGAAATCAGAACATCCGTGGGTGTCAATGGGTCCACATCTTGTGACTCTTCGGCATTTTCCAGCGACGGAGGCTTTCCGTAACTTGCGCTCTACGCTCATCAAGGCGCCCACGCGTTGCGCACGCAGTCCAGCTTCACTGGCTCCCGTCGCTGGTAGCAATGCCGGTAACCTGTGATGAAAAAGACAGTGGCAAGCGCTGTGCTCAGTGCTACCGGCCGACAATACCATCCTCTACTCTGCTGTGCGATCAATGCGACGAATCAGCTTGGCTTCCCACCCTCCGGTCAGGAAACCAGCCCTCTGACGCGCAGCGAGCCACGCTCGACGCCGAACTCGCTGCTCTCCGAGAGGCGGCGGACGCTCACAAAAGAGAGCTTGGACGGATTCTTGCACGACTGGACACATTGCAGCCACACATCGATCGCCGGGTATGCCTCCTGCACTCCCCTGTCCGTCGCTTGCCCGACGAACTGCTGGCGGAGGTCCTGCTTCTGCTATGGCACTCAGGAGACCTCGATGAAAGCCAAAAAGCGATCCGGATGAAATCAAGAGAGACCGCGGATCCGGATCTTCCGGCTTTGCTGCCTTCGCGTGTGTTCGCGCCCCCGCACGTATGTTCGTGGTGGCGTACCCTCACACTATCGCGGCCTGCACTGTGACCCTGCATTCACATTCCCCGAGAGGCGCTCATGGTTTTCGACTCGGACTCATGCCTTGCTGTCCCAGAGAGGTTGAGTCGAAGCTTCGCGTCTTTGCCATACCGCGAGCTCGATATCCGCGTCACGCATTCCCATATCTCTCCTGATTCAGCGGTGGCATCGGATAGGCAGCTGCTGCAAACTCACAGATGGAGACGTGCCCGACTCGATAGTCTGCCGTGGAGGACGCTGGAGGAGCTGGCTACTTCGCATTTTCCGCATCTTCAGCATATGCACATCGCAATGGGAGCAGTAGACGAGTGGCACGATACTCCGTGGATCGGCGATGGGTATGACCCTCGGCCGCTGCTTTTGTGTAATGCGCACCAGCTCACCAGCATATCTTTGGAAACGCCGATCCCGGACTTCGACCTTTTCTCGCTGCAACGCCTTCCCTTCGTATTGCCTTGGTCCCAGCAACGCTTCGTCCGTGTATACAATTGCCCCCTCCGCGTCTGCCTAGAAATCCTCTCACAGTGCTCGTTGCTGCACTCACTGGAATGGTGGGACGAACGAGATGACGAGGCCGTAAACGTGCAGGACGTCATGCCGGTCGAACGAAGCGACGCCTCCATCCGCCATCTGGCTATACACCGCATTTGGGCCGTTCCGATCGAGGCATTGGAGAGTTTCCTTGAGTGGGCGAACATGCCTAACCTGGTAGACCTGGAAGTCAGCCATGTACCGTCCTATATTCTCGTACCTCGACTGGAGCAATATGGGTGTCGTCTCACGTCACTGACCCTCATCGTCTCTGTGTGTTGGATGTCACCCTCGGATATTTCCCACATCCTGGATGCAACGCCGGAACTGGAGTCTCTCGCTTTCGTATACGATTCGGCAAGCATTCAGGATCGGGAGAATGAAGAAGACGAAGATACTATGGAGGACATCCTGCAGGCACTTTGCGATACTCTGACGGTCACAGAGGATTCCAAACTGCCGCCAGGTGCACGATTCTTACCGGATACGTCGCCTCACATGCACCTGCGTAGGTTGAGGTCGCTGTCCTTCCGGTGCGAAGAACGGTGCTTCGACCACTTCTACAAATGTATGTTGCGCGACTGGCCCCCGGACGAGAGACCTGTCCGACATCTGAAAGAGGTCAGGCTCGCGACGCCACTTTCGCCGAAGAACATCGAGGAGATTAGGAATACAGCGGCGGAGTTGTGTCTCGAGGTCTATGGCCTCGATACGTGCTCTGCTATGTACGAGGCGCTCTTGCCCCACAACTGGCAACCACCTACCCTCACATCCAGGTGCGTTGAACTCACACAAGTGGACGCGGATTGTATCTCACCCTTATTCCACAGAAAGGACAAACCAAATCCCACGGAGTGGTGAAGAGCTGCATAGACAGATGTACATCCGAAGCAATGGCTTGGCAATGTCGAGACGCTCCCGCCTTATGATACCGCAATGTCTGCTTGTTGGAGGATACGCCTGCCAAGTTCCCGTAGCTGATCCGGCGGTAGCACTCTGTCGTTCTGACTGTCAAGCCACCCTAAGGTATCCTGCGCGACGGCTAGAGCTGCTTGTGGCACTCCCGCCAAAGCGGCGACTCGTAACGCGTGACTCCTGCGATTGACGCCACGACGGAGGCGATATGCGTATGCAATGTGACTGGACTAAAGTCGTTGTGAGATAAATTTGAGGAGCCTCAACGTACGACTCACGTCTGCGTCGTACACGTCCGTGCAGAAAAAGGCTACATCCTGGAAGGGATTCGCTTCGCCTCCGACTGCCTTGTTATCGCTATCGTGATCAGCGTCCGACACACTTGCTTCGGTGGGACGATCCGCTTCCCAGCCTACCAGATCCGCCACCTCCGTGAAGTGCGTAGCGAACAATGCTCTGCAGCGGTTGACCCTCAACAGGTGTACGACTGTGGCAAACGCGATAGCGAGTCCGTCACGGAAGGCAGTCCCGCGTCCAATTTCGTCCATGATGACCTGGGTGGAGATGTGAGTAAGGGTCAAAAGCTTCGGGCTGATACGGACCAGGCTCCTGCTTGTTGCCCTCCTCAGCACTGCACCAGTCTCAAGCATCTCGACCATGAAGGTGCTTCGGTCGCGCGCCAGATCGTCTCGCGCGCCGACGCGAGCAAAGACGGCGTCGACAAGACCTAGATGAGCATTGGTTGCAGGCTGGTGAAGAGTAAGCCTTATAGAGTTCATAGCGCAGTCCTGACAAGTGCTCACCACGAAGCTCCCTGCCTGCGCTAAGATGGCGATCAGGACCGTTTGTCGCAATACTGTCGACTTGCCCGCCATGTTAGGACCAGTGAGGATATGGAGGTGCGCAGTCGGCGTCGGACAGCAGGTTGCGGTGTGCGAGACCTCGCCGAGGTTCCCCTGACCACTGCGTCGCTCGTCTGTCCCGCTCAAGCAGACCGTATTCGGAGTGAACGTCCGCCCGGCGGACAGAAGACCCATCTCTACCGTCGGATGACGACCGTCGGTTACGTGATAGGTAGTGCTGAGCAAATAGTCAGAGACAGCAAACGAGCGGTTAACATTCCTTGAGGGTCACGTACTCATCGCTCATCACAGGCCTCACATAGCCGTGCTCCGCCGCGAGTGCCGCGAACCCAAGGGTAACGTCGAGTTCATCGAGGACGCGTGCATTGCGTCGAAGAGTGGGCGCATGAGCATTTATCTGAGCAAATGCATGAGTAAATGCGGATGCGCATAGACTGTCAACAAGCAAACCTCGCGCCTCAGTATATCGAAGGCCTCGCGCTCTGCAACCTGCAAAGCCAGCGTCGTCTCCACGATCTCGCTACCAAGCTGCGTCCAGGGCTATGATCCGAACGCGTAACCGTTAGTTCGAAACTTGTATGAGATCGCAGCACTCACCCTCCAGAAATACCCTTTCGTGCTCCCGCTCTCGGACACCTTGACGAACTCCGGATTCGCATCCAGTAGACGGCAATCTCGCTTGCGCCGGGCAATATGGACGTGCATTCCGAGTGCAGGCGAAGAGCGTAGGGTAAGGGACGGGGCAGCTAGCGAGGCGTGAGCTCCAGGCCTGACCTGCAAAAGGATATGAACAGGACGTACAATACCGCATCAGCAGCTCGGCTTCCATCTTCTCCCGGCGCTTGAGTAGGTCGCTCAACTTGTCGTGCAGCTGCGTTAGGGCAGGCGAGAACTCGGGCTTGACCATCCATCGTTGTGGCGCATGAGGGCGCCAGTTCAGACGTCGAGTTGGGTCCTCCTCAACACCTGTTGCGCCCTCCTGCAGCTCGCCCGCAACGCCTTCCGCCTCGGAGCCTTCGGCCACCTGCCCCATCTCCGTTCCCTCGTCTGCTTCGCCGCCCTCTAGCGCAGTAGCTATTCGTGCCTCCAGATTGTCCAGCCCATCCATGCGAGACAATAGGGTGTCCATGCTCTCCCACTCCTCGTCATTGACACTGATGGAATTCATCGCCTTCGGATCCTTCATCTGCCTCTCATAACCCTCGAACGTCCGCTCCTCGTTGATCGTGTTCCTCAGCCTATTCCAGGCCCGAATAGCCCTACCAACAGCGCGCACATCGCTGGCGTCGCCTTTGCCGAGCATGAGCTTTTGTGAGAGGCGGCTGACGTCGGGGATGGAAACGAGTAGAGCGGTCAGATCGGCGCGGAGGTGAGGACGGGCAAGAAGGAAGGCAACCAGAGAGTGTCGGGAGGTGATCTCGGCAATGGATAGGGAAGGGGCGGCTTGAGATCTTACATTAGCTATTATTTTCCACCATAGCGATGAGAAATTACTCACCAAGCCACCTCGCAAGTAATCGTGTTCCACCGGTAGTCTTCGTGCGACGCACTACACTAAGCAAACTCCCTTTCGTACCGCCTTCTCGCATGCCCTCCCGAATTTCGAGTGCACGCAGGGTATGCGCGTCGAGATGCATCCGTGGTGGAGGTGCGAAAGAGACTCGACTGGAATGGGTACGTTCTATTGAGCTCTCTAGCGCGTCACCTTCGCGCACAGGCATTCCCAGAACGGGCATATGCTCGCGCAGGTGTGCACGAAGGAAGGCCGTGAGCAGCGAGATAGCACTGGCTTCTGGCGCGCTGAAGGCGGAGGTTGTGTCCGGCGACACTGATTCCTCCAGAATATTGTCGGGCTCGGTAAGGCGGGTTGCTGCAATGTCTTGCGTGGAGGTAGTTGGTGCTGACGCATCTTCTACCTCTTCCAGAGCCTGATACGACACGAAGTACTGCTCTTCCGCGAGCGCCGCAAAGACAGGGTGCTTTTCTTCCTTTGCCTCGTCGCCTGCCGCCTCTTGTTGCTTCATGCTCTTGTCGAGCACGACCTCCTTCGGCCCTATGCGCGCGAGCTCGTCGCGCAGCGTATCCACAGATGATACCTTCGAGAAGAATTCGCCTGTCGAGACGTCGATCCAGGCGAGGCCAAGTTGGGCGGGTTCATCGGCCACCTTGTTGGTGGAAGCAGGCTGCACAACCTCTACCGAGATTGCGAGCAGGTAATTGTTCTCGTATTGGTTGAGGAACGGCTCGTCGATGAGCGTGCCAGGAGTTATGACCCGCGTGACCCGGCGCTCGAAGGCACGAGTAAGAAGTCCGCGAGAAATCTTGGCCGTACCGTTGGGTGTGTCCGCGCTGCCGTTGACAGGAAACTCCTCGCACATCGCTACAAGCCGCCTGTTTTCGCCTACAAGCACCCTCAAGTACTTGTCCAGGTGCGCAAGGGGGAAGCCACACATGGGCACGCGCTTGCCGCCCCATTTGCGGGTGGTCAGCTTGATGTTGAGGAGGGAGGCGATTTCTGCTGCTTGAGAGAAATAGGACTAGATAAACTAGTCAGCTTACATGTATTCAACAAGTGACAACAATTAAGTCATAACCGACCTCATAGAACTGTCCCACTCGTGTCAGCAGAAGACAGTTAGGGAATCTTGCGAGGTTGTCGAGGATCTCCTTGGCCAGCGTAGTTTGCTCTTCTGATCATTTTGTAGGTTAGCATCTGGATGCAGGGCTGAAGTCAGCGGACGAACCTAGTGGGGGCGCCAGTTCTTCAACTGGTGGTTCGGATAATGATTGTACATCTGGGTCATCCAAATGTAACGCGACGTTTTCTGCGGCGTCTATGGAAGGATAGGTCTATGCCTGAAAGATGACCATAGTCGAGGGATAGCTTACCATTCGACGCATCTGCTTTTCCGCGGCGTCTTCGCACGACTGACTGCTCTTCAATCTCCAAGACTGCACCTTCCACGGTCAATCAAGGAAGGAATGAGTGGAAAGTGTAACTTTACCTGGCGTAGTAGGTTCGGGCTGCTTTCGCGGTCTCCCGCGCTTCGGCTTCGCGTTTATTCCAGGGGCTGTCTCATTGACAGCACTCAATGGATCTTCGTCGACGACAGAGGGTTCGGAGGGGTCAGTATTGCCCGTAGCGGCCTGGTGTTGTACTCGGGTGGAGTCCGCTTCCGCTGCGGCGGCTGCGTCTTCTTCTCCCATACCACTTCCCCATTTAGGCAACGGCTTTGCTATTGTCCCATCGGGAAGGGTATATGTTTTGGGAAGTTCAGAGACCCGTTTGCGCTCCTTTCGCGGACTTCGCGAAGTGCTGCTTGTTCCCTGCGAGGTGTCAAGCGGGCTTTCGACTCCTCCGGTCGCAGTGTGCAGTCTGGAGGACAAGACGCGTCCCAAGTGTTGCTTTACGCGTATTCTGGCGCCATATGCCCTGCGCACCGCCAAGGTCATACGCGAACGCGCCCCTCCGAGATGGACGTTGCTGTAAACGAGTGTTGGTTCATTTTACCCAACAGGCGCCACCCTCCGCCGCGTCGGCCATCAGCGCCATTTCGGACTTTGCCGGGGCTCGAAGCGCGTCCTTCTCGGTCGCCGATCCCGTTCACCAGGCTGCTCTCGAGGAGTCAGGCAATTGCTGCACTTTCGTTGAAGTTCGGAACTCGTCAAGATGTCGTTCGCAGGCAGGCGCACGGGCAACAAGGTCAAGAAGGGCGTGCAGTTCACGCTTATGGTCGTCGGTGCGTGCTTTGCATTTGCAGTTCGGGGAAGCGCGTCGAAAATGAAGTGCGCGCCACGAAGATCGCGGCGGTGGCGCGGCGAACGACGGCGCTACCCTCGCAAAATGACTCGCTCTGTGAGGACCGGAAAGCTGACTTTGTGCTTCCAGGTGCTTCGGGCACGGGCCGTACGACTTTCGTGAACACGCTTTGCGAGTCGGAGGTGCTGGCGCACAAGGTCTCCGATGACCCCGCGACCGCGCATGTTGAGCAAAACATTCGCATCAAGCCTGTGAATGTCGGTGCGTGGCTCAGGCGCGCAATGTAGACGAGAAGCTGACTTCAAACGCGCGCAGAGCTCGAGGAGGACGGTGTGCGTATTGCGTTGACCATCGTTGACACGCCGGGCTTTGGGGACAACATTGACAACGAATCCTCGTGCGTAGCGTTTCCCTCCCCCCTTTCCTCCGGTCTGACCATTCTGCAGGTTCCGCGAGATCGCTGGCTACCTTGAGCGCCAGTACGACGACATTCTCGCCGAAGAGTCCCGTATCAAGCGTAACCCGCGCTTCCGGGATAACCGCGTCCATGCTCTGCTCTACTTCATCCCGCCTACTGGTCACTCGTACGTGCTAGCCGACCCGGAAGTGTGCGCATGGACTAATCACCCAAAAAGGCTACGCGAGATGGACATTGAGCTCATGCGTCGCCTCTCCCCGCGTGTCAATGTCATTCCCGTCATTGGCAAGGCTGACTCGCTCACATTGAGCGAGCTCAAGGCCTTCAAGAAGCGGGTACGTGTCCCTCGCGAGTATTGACGAGTTTACCGTACTAACCTCCTCAAGATCATGGAGGACATCGAGTACTACGACATCCCCATCTACAACTTCCCTTACGACGTTGAGGAGGACGACGAGGAGACCATCCAGGAGAACAGCGAGCTTCGCGTACGTCCCTCGCCATGGCGTCCATCCCCATCAATTGACCCTTAGCTTCTAGGCCCTGCTCCCCTTCGCGATCATCGGCTCTGAAGAGGAGGTCATGATTGACGGCCAGCCTGTTCGGGCACGCATTTATCCGTGGGGCATTGCCGAGGTCGACAACCCCAAGCACTCGGACTTCAGCCGTCTGCGGAACGCGCTGCTTGGGTACGTTAACGCGCCTGGATAATCGCTCCGCACGTCATCTGACCGCGTTTGCCCCTCTAGCACCCACCTCGCGGACCTCAAGTCGCTCATTCACGACGTGCTGTACGAGACGTACCGTACGGAGAAGCTGTCGCGCACGGTGCACTCGGTCGACGCGACGGACTCCTCGATCTTGCCCGAGGAGCTTGCCTCGCAGAGCGTGCGTCTGAAGGAGGAGCAGCTGCGCAGGGAAGAGGAGAAGGTATGTCGTGCAATAGACACTTCGCTTGGTGAAGTGCTAACTACTTTTCAGCTCCGCGAAATCGAGCTTCGCGTGCAGCGTGAGATCAACGAGAAGCGCCAGGAGCTCCTTGCGAAGGAGGAGTCCCTCAGGTATATCTCTCTGCACTCCATCTCCTCGTCGTTGCTAAATCCTATTCAGGAACCTCGAGAGCCGCCTGGCCGCACAGGGCTCCAACTCCGACTTCCGCGACTAAGCCATCTGTCCGAGTCTGTACGGTATACCCTTCCTCTGCGATTTGCCACGCTCATTCTTTGCGCCGGTTTCACGATGTTTTCTCCTTCGTCTTTACACGTCGGTTCGATGTTCTTTACGCTCTGCGATAATAGCTGTCACTCCTTAGCTTCATCCCCAAAAGTTGCCTTTTTTTCTCCGCGTAATACACTACTTTAGTACGCCTTTGTCTCGATCCCCTTCACCTGTTCATCCCATGTCTTGACCCTTCTTCACCTCGCCCCTCCTCTTTCCTTGATACAAATTGCATGTTGTGGATCATTAGTTGATATGAGCTTGTGGTGGATGTATTTGCGCTGCCCTGTGTACATTCAGTGAGGATCGATGGGGTGCAGCAAGGAGTGAGTGATCACGGTAAGGGAATGCTGCTCCGTGTGCGCTATCTGCGAGGACGCCGCCGCGATAAACCCATGGCAGTATCGGATAACATACGGTTGGCGGGGTTCCGACGATCCCAAGCTGCTCGTAATAAGGGCGGGCAGGCGAGGCTGCTTCCTGGACCTGAGCAATGGTAGCTGAGCTATGTAGACCTGGGGTAGGATAAAGACCGTGTTCCTTGGTGTGCCACAAATGTTGCCACCGGCCATAGTATTCGGAAAAGTCATATATTCAAACCGTCACAAGACCAAGTCACGCCTTCAATATATTCCTGAGCCAAGCCTCAGTAAAACCTCACCTCAGATAGGCCTCGGGCAACAGCCATTCAGTCACGGACCATCCACCGATTGAGGAGGTTCTTCCACAAATTCAGGCGAAGGACCTGGGAGCAAATGACGCTACCCCGCATTGCCAAGCACGCCATAGTCCGAGCCCGCGGGAAAGGCTCTCAGGAATAGTTCTTCGAGTAGTGGAAGATACGACCAACTAGGCGGCAAGATAGGAATAGGTGGGAGGCGGGCACCGACGGGCGAGGGCGGGCGAGGCGCGTGCATCGTGTTGTGGTCGAGGGCTGACCAGAGAATGCGCGCGTTGTGGCACAAAAAGCCTTCGAGCGCAGATATACCGGTAGAAGTGGGGATAAAGCGCTGTGCGAGGAGCATGGAGAGGGCTAGTCAGCTTGTCACCGTTCACCCGTCAATCCGAATTCGAGGAGTCAGCATGAAGAGAAGGGGGAGCGGGGCTATAGGGTCGCGCATGCTGTTGGGCTGAGGGTGCGGGCAGGGGGAGGAATGAAAGGCGGCGGAGGTGACGACAGGGATGGAAGCGGTTCAGGGTGCGTTCGGGTTCTATCGATAGGTGAGTGCATTCGGAATGCAAGTAGGGCTGGGATCCGTCCTTCGCCTGTTCGCGGAGAGCGATGAGAGGGATGGAGCGGGTATGACTCCAGAAGGGGCTTCTGAAATGACGAGAGTAGTTTTGGAAGACAAGGCAGCTTCAGGAGTTTGTGGACGGGACGAATTGGCTGGTGGAAAATTGCCATGAAGAAAATTGCGCAAGTTGCATTTGCAGGCAGTTCCTTGCGCGGGAGTCAACGTCCGAAGAAGGGTTTAGCCTGTTGATAGACATAGGGAGCGCCACAGCTGCTAAGGTACATCGGTCAATAACTAACGTGAGCGCCAAATGGTCGACGTGGGATGACAGGGACTGCGGCTGAGTAGCGTTCGCTAGACAGATGCGGTGTCGCATGCCGTCCGAGTGTCGGTACCGTGGACGTCTGTGCTTTTTGTGAGAGCGCAAGGCGTCTTAGGTCGCGCATCACAAGGATGATAAGAAGCTGGAACAATCGACAAGAGCCTGACAGTGAGCGCGTACAACCTAGCCCAATTTTGCCAGCTAGCAGGGGTGGCGACGACGCTGCAGCATGCGTACGTCGAGCAATAACTGAGAGTCTGGTTCAGGCGAGTATACTGAGCCCAGACCAACCAACGTGGTATAGCCCCCATGGAGGTTAGAGTTGAGTGGGAATCCAAGTCGAACTTTACGGCAAACCGTCACACTGGTCACGCATCCCCATTCAGAATTCGGATTAGACGCCACACGTTCCCTCCTGCCGCCATTCTTTGAATTCATCGCCCTCACAACCTCCGGCGGCCTGCTCCTTCTCTGTCGGCCGCAGGCTTCTACGGCCTGATAAGAAAACTGCAGCCCAAACCCAACGGAGAACGGTCTGTCGCTCGGGGATACAGGGGTGACCACTGACCTACAGGGTCCATTACAATGTGCAGGTGACCGCCTCATATAAAGCTCGGGCAACCGAGCAGCTGTCGCCCCCCTTCTCCCCTCATCATCTACGCACCAATCACGATGGGGAGACCTCACTTTGTCGCCGACCTTGTATTCGAAATCCTCGACAACGATGATCACTGGTGGCCGCGCGATCTCGCGCGCCTCGCCGTCGTGTCCTCGGAATGGCTCTGGCCGGTGCGCAAGCTCCTCTACCGCCGCCCCGTCATCCGCACCTTTTCCGAATGCGCGCTGCTCGGCCGCGCGCTCGAGGGGACCCCAGAACTACGCGCGCTCGTGCGCGGCATCGACCTACAGCCCTGCGGCGCGTCGTCGCTGGCGCCCGACGCGAAGGTCATGGCGGCCCTACGGCGTATCCTGACGCTGGAGAGCCTCGAGGCGGTTACCCTCGGAGGCGCTCTGGCCGTCGAGGCGGAGCGGTTCCTCATGATGCTGGCGGGGCACGCGACGGGTGTGAAGGAGCTCAGCATCATCGGAGCACCCTTGTGTGATTCGGTCAGCCCTGCCTCGGTCGCCGCGTCCCTCGAGTGGGATACCGCCCGCGCGTGTGCTCTGCCGAATCTCGAGCGTCTGCGTCTATCCAACCTATCCCTCGACATCGAGTTCCCCTACGAGTCAATCGAGTCACGCCTACGCGAGCTCGTCCTCGACAATGTCACCATCGAGAACGGCTTCCTCCCCCACCTTATCCAGGAATCCGCCCCTGACTTCAAGCACCTCTCCATCCTCACTAAGGAACGCGAACAGTATGACGAGCAGGTCAGGCTTGTGCTGGAGGCCTACGAGCTGGAGAGCCTCCAATACGACGTCGACGAGCAGGATCCGTCGGAGGAGGAAATCTTTGGCGCTGACCTTCCTCCCCATTCCTCCTTGCGCAGCCTCTCCCTCCGTGGTATGAAGGTCTGCCCCGATATGCTGTCCGCCATCTCGGAGAGCTGTCCAAATCTGGATGAGCTCTTCGTCCAGGGCAGGAGCGTCTGTTTGTCACCCGAGCAGTGGGCGACATTCATCGCGTCCGGTGCTTTACCGAATCTGAAGTGCTTAGGATTGCCTTGGAGTACATACCCGCCGTTCAGGCACTGGACGAAGACCAGCAGCGACTGCATCGAGACTGCCTCTGCCCAACGCGATATCCGTCTTCACTGATACCCTTGTAATGACTTGCTTTGCTTTCCTCCCTCTGTACTACTACTGTCTTTTATTCTACTTTTCTGGATATTGTGTACTATACTCTGGAATACATACCACCGCGCCTCAGCCTTTTGCTTGCAGATCCCCCCTATGACCGTGAGAAAACCGGGACAATCACCGAATTGAATTCATTCTCGACGTCGGCTTCCAAACTCCCAAAGACACCGGCTGGGTGTGCCCTTCGGCGGGTCGTCTCTCGTTCGCCACCGTCCGTAGACGGACGCTCACTGTCGCTCTTTTCCTCTCCCACCATCTCTCGCGCCCGAAATGCAGTCCTCCGCGTCCAGGTCGCAGGCCCACAGCTCGCGCACCTCGTCATCCCAACGCCCGATGCGCAAGAGCGCGTCCTATTTATCCCTCCGACGAGACAAGGATAACAACATGCAGTCCCCGGACCTCAGCACTAGCCCCACGACTGGAAAGTCCTCGTACTTCGAGGCGTACCCGCGCGCCAAGTCCGCGTCGACCCCTCGTACCACCGCGAGCAAGGGACGCGAGAAGGAGAAGACGCCCACCTCGCCGCAGCGACACGGACGCAGCACGGACACGTATCACGTATCGGACGACGACAGCAGCCTGGACTCCGGCGAGGATGCGTACGCCTTCCCGCGGTATGAGGAGAGGCACCGATCGGGCGCTCACAGCAGTCGGGAGGGACGCACGCCCACCGCCTCGAGATCGTCCCTGCGCTCGCGCTCCTACGCGGGTGGCACGCCCTCGCGCAGTTCGCGGGACGTACCCGACCTACGCCTGTCAGGCTCCTCGAAGAACACCGAAACTCCTCCCCTCACTCCTGTCGATGCCAGTCACGGTATCTACTCCAGCGTCTACGATCCCTTTCCGAGCATCGTGTCCGCGCCAGTCTCTGGCGTGGAAGCGATGGACGCGTTGGTCGACGGCATGAACGGCGGGGACGTTCTGGGATCCGCGCCGAGTTTGTCCATGACTCGCCAGCGATATGGAATGCCCTACCGGAACCCGCTTTACGAGCCGCCATTACCTTCCCCACCGCCAGGGGTCGTCCTCGGCGGCGGGCATGGCCGGCGAACGCGTTCCAACCCCAAGCTACGGACCACTCGCCGAGACAGCTCAGGAGACGAAGACGATGATGAAGACCCACCTCCTCGGCCTCGACGGCGCCGCCAACAGCGTCCGGCGAACACGCGCACGGTGTCAACCGGCACCGTTACGCCCCAATCCGATCGTGTCATGCACTCCCCATCCTCACGATCTGGCCGCGAACCACCCTCGCCATTGACGCCCCTGGAAGAATCGAGATACCCACCGTCCTCATTCCCCACTTCTTCCAACACATCCGTACAAGAAAGACGCAAGAGCGCAGTCCCATCCATCTCGGACATCATCCGCGCGCATACGCTGCCCGAAAGCCAGACACCCTCCCGCCCGGGCACCTCCCGGCGCACGTCTGTCGGCAACGTCAGCCTTAGCTTCGATCACTCGCACGAAGACCTTGGGAAGGGGCGACAGCGCGCGAAGACAGCTGATGAGGAAGAAGACTTCCTGTCGCGATCGTCTGTCGACAGCGTCGCCAACGAGGTCCAGGAAACTCTGCGTCGTCAGATGAGCCTGAAGCCCCAGGCTCCGCCGCCGCCATCAGCGATGCTTAGGCGGCGGTCCACAACGTCGGAGAACTTTTCAATGACCTCGCCACGGTCGGACTGCGGTGGTGGTGGCGGGCGCGCGTCGATCCACTCGTCGTCTGCGGCCTCGTCGTACCAGATGGCGACCCCGTCATTCGAGGATCTCAACATCCATGGGCTCAACAAGCCTTCGGCATCACAGGCAGTGGCGCAGTATCTACGCTCTGCACGGCTGACGACGCTGGTCAAGTGCACTCGATCGCCTCATGCTTCGCCGGACAACCCGCTCACTGTGAGCTTGTCTGACTTGGGGAACCCGCACGGGTATCCTGTCGTTGTGTTCTTGGGTCTAGGCTGTGTGCGGCACATCATGGGCTTGTACGATGAGATGGCCGAGTGCCTCAACCTCAGGATCATCACCATCGACAGGTCAGTGAGAAGGTTGTCGGTTCGCGCAGTGTACTGACGCATAACATAGGTGGGGACTGGGACGCACGGAGCCTCGCTTGAGGTCGGCGAAGGGCATCATGCAGTGGGCGGACGTGGTCGAGGAGGTGCTGGACCGACTGCACATCGACACTTGCAGTGTCATGGCGCATTCGGCTGGTGCACCGTACGCGTTGTCGTTCGCGAACAAGTTGCCCGAGCGTATTCGCGGCGAGGTTTGTCTCCTGGCGCCGTGGGTGGGTGGCAACGATAACAGTACGTCGAGACACCTTATTTGTTCGTACAACCGCTCATTCTGTACAGGTGGCTACAAGTGGTTGAAGTACGTCCCAAACGGCATCCTCAAGACGGCGCAGGCTGCGGAGTGGAAGCTTCAGGCTTGGATGATTGGCAAACCGCCGACGATCCAGTACCAGGGCATTGGCTACACGGCCCAGGCGTCGAGAAAGTCCTCCGAGAAGGGCACACTGTCCCCTCAGAGCACGGGCACAGGCTCCCCGCGCCCGGCTTTCCCTCAAATTTCGGAGCAAGCGTCGCGTCCTAGCACGAGCTCGAACTTTAGCGAGTATGACGACCTCCGGGACTTTGAGGGAAGGTTTGGCAGCCAGACGACCCTGGGCATCGTCAACTACCCATCACCCAGTGCCCAACCACCGAGGCGCAAGGCGTCCCGCGGCTTCTTGGAGCGTCTGAAGAGCCCATCCTCGCCACCCGAGGAGAAGGCCACGCCAACCAAGACCGGGAAGACGCTCAAAGCCCTGCGGTCAATGGGCTCCCTGCGAAGCGGCAAGTCGTCCACCAAGAAATCCCAGCCCTCAAGCCCTTCCAGCCCCAAACTGCCGCCCCCACCTCAGTTCGACACGACCCTTGGACTTGGCGTTGATGACTTCAAGTTCTCGGCGAACTCGTCTGACTCCTCGTCACTTCGCGCGGAGAAGGAGGATCAGCTTGATGGGTTGTCGAACCACGGGAACGGGACGCCAAATTGGCGTGCGAACGGGCAGCGCTCGATGTCCTTCGGGTCGACTTCACCTCGCGGTGCGCACTCGATGCCGAACTCGCCCGCGCCGAGTGTGCATAGCTCGCAGTATACGACGCCGCCGACAAGTGGGATGTCCTTCCAGGTTCAGCTGGGCAACGCGCTCCTTGCGGCTTCGCATGCGGAGAGCGCGAAGGGGACGCACAATGATCTGTTGCAGATCCTCAACCACGACAATCTTCCTTGGGGCTTCTCGTACAGCGCCTACCCTCACAAGGTTAAGGTCTGGTACGGGGATCGTGATGAGAAGATTGCCGAGAACGCGGTGCGGTGGATGGAGCATACGATGGGCGAAGACCGGTGCTCTGTGAAGGTGGTGAAGGGCGCGGATCATGGCTTGATGTACAAGAGCAGTGTGGTCATCGAAGTCCTCGAACACCTTCTGAGCTGTTGGAAGAAGTCCGGTGCGTCATGCAGCGCTCTCACACTCAATGGTTTACTGATCCTCTGGGCAGACAGATGATTCCCTGGAGCGCCGCCTCCATAATTTCTTGCTTATTCTCCATTTCTGCATTACCCACCATCCAATGGATACTCTTTGCCAGTACTCGCGACTCTTTCACCCTTCTTGGATGGTCTCACGCGCGTCGACTTCTTTGTCGCTTCCTTCTTCCTTGTATTGTGTTTTTAGGACTAGCCGACTTTCATTCACACCCTTCGGCTGTGCTGCGTGCCCCCTCGCGGGTACTCCTCCGCTGGTACACACCCGTTCATCCACGTCTATTCTACGGTAGTATATCCTTATCTTTGCATAATTTACCTTGTATCATTGTAAGCTAGTGGACGGAGTACAGTTACTAGTAGTTAGTAGATATCCAGTTGCCCTCTCTCGATTTCTTGGGTGTGATTGGCCAGTGTTGCCGACGTCGGTGGCTCGGTAAACGCGAAGGGTCTTCGGTAGGGATCTGGTCAAGTGGGCAATCACATCACACCGGCCCCGGCGCGCGCCAAATTGCAAGAGGCGAGAAGCAAAGGTGGGTTGACCTCAGCGGCGTCGACATCAGTCGCGTCCTGTCTCGTCTCCCTGCTCGAGTTGTCTGCGATCCGGCGCAAATCTCGAGCAGTGGCCAGACATGTCGAGGAGGGCTCCTCGAGGTATCGCGCTGAAGCATACCGACGGACAGCCCCTCACGCGACAGGACATTCAGTACGAGCTCCTTGCCGCCATCTTCGCCGACGAGAACAAGGCCTTCACGGAGCCCTTGTCTGGCGAGAAGATGTCTTTTCGCGATGTCTATGTGTGTGGCATATCACTTCATGCTCTCATTATACTGACGCGCTCGCAGGTGTCTGCCATCCGGAACTCGCCCAAGGCGAGCCCGGCGCTCAAGAACAAGATGGCACAGTCACAGGACTACGCGACGGACTTTGGCATGCTCGCATTGTTGACCAATGTTGGAAGACTTAGCGCGACTATGGGCTGTACGCGATCGACGCTATATCTCTTCATGCACGGTGCTAACGCGAATGCAGTCTTCCCAGAGATGAAGACCGCGGTGCGGACCTACCACCCAGTCCCCTCGCTCCAGCGTACGGGGGACAACAATATGCTGGACATGCCGCGCATCAAGACGATCATCCGGGGCGCGCTTCTTGAGACGGAACGCAATGGGATTCCGAGCACGCTGGCCGAGATTCTCATACACGCTGTGCGTCCATCCAGTCACGTTACCGTTCCCCAAACTCTGACATACCTTCGCGACTCCAGCGTGCGGGTCATGTACCCTCGACGAGTATCACGAATCTCATCTTCGTCCTATCCCATAACTCTGCTGTGAGTGCATTGTAGCGGATTGCTTGCCACTGATCTGAACGTCGCACAGCAAGTCAGCAATTTCTTCCCACCGGATTTCGAGTTCCTTGACATCTTCATTCCGAGCGAGTACACGCCGCAGTCGAGAGCACGCGCATTCCTCTGGATATGCTGCTTCTTGCTCGAAACGCCCCTCGAAGGTGACTCGGACTATCAAGGACCCAGGAATCCCTTTTCAGAGCCCACGCGGCCTGGGAAGGCGCCCCCTCTCGTGAGGATGACCCCCGAAGAAGCCGGCCGCACAGACCAAGATACGCAACGAGAGAAGGATCTCGCCAACACACTCATTCTTACACGCAACCGCTTCCTTCACAACCTGAAGGAGAAGAACAAGGGCGTCCTCAACTTTGCCGGGCCGTCAAGCCAAGCGCCTGAACAGCACGAAGACATGCCGAGCGAAACGCCTGGCGCCTCCACGTCTGCTGGGACCAGCAGCAAGAGAAAGGCCAGCGGCAGTGCCGCTATCGAGAAGGAGACGAAGACTAGGAGAGTCGAGGGAAGGCTTCGCGCAGACACTGTGACCCTTCCCCCTCGGCCTCCCTCTGCTGGTAAGTCTGTTGGCACTTCGCTCAAGTACCCCGACTCATCTTTGCCCTAGGCCCTTCCACACTCACCCGACGGCGCTTTCCTTCTCGACCACAAAGCCCGCTCGTCGGACGTCCCCCTCCGCGCTCCATCATGGACCTGATCCACCACTCCCCACCGTCCCTACCGCCTCAACTTCTTGAACCACCCCAACCTACTCGCGCTCGTTCGACCTCGCTCCCGCCTGATGTTTCTCGCTTTCCGCCTACTCCCCCACCTAATTTCGATGTATCAATAACCGAGTATAATCTGCGCGCGCGGTCGCCGCTCGCGGAAGCCCCCATAATAGCCCTTGGGCCGCCGCCTCCAGACGGGCCTATGCTGCGATGTGCGTCTTCTCTATCCTCTGTTCCTACGCGGGTGATGCTGACTATTACTGATAGACGCCTGGGAAGACATCCACACCCGAGACTGCCTGCAGGAATCCGATGACGCGCTCGACAATGAAGAAGCGCAGCAGGAGTACGGTACGTCCTGCTACCTTTCACTCATGTCTTCGCTGACGACAACCGCAGCACGACGCCTGGACGTCGTTAATCGTCTCCCTTACATGGAACCCAGCGCAAGACCCCAATGGGACCCCGACCCACCGATGCGACCCTCGCCGCGCCATCTCTTCTCATCTTCATCTCGTCCACCCGAACACTCTTAGCTATCCACCAAGCTCGGGCATTCAACAAACATACGAACGCTGTCAACTGTATCATAGCCTCGTCACAATCCTTGCTATATCCTTATTGTTGTTTATATACTTACGACCCCGCTTCCCCGCTTGCTTCCGTATAGGTTACTGTATCTACTTACGCTCTGTTACGGTTACTTCACGTGTACATGTCGCCAGGTTGTACAAACGCTGTGCTCCTCCATTCCTTAGCTTACCCTTCACCCTTCGTCGGCAGTAAAGGGCTGCCGTCTTTAGTGAACCTACTCTATTCCCCTTACTAACGGACTTCATAATGGATTGGATTCTCTCATTGGACAGCTTGAGCTTAATCTTAAGCTTGAAGCTTGCAATTGAGGACAGACTCGGGCAAGGATTCAGCGGAAGCCCAAACTATGTTCACCTGTGCAAAGTATGTGCGAGGGAATAGGTAGGTAGTGAGTCGATATCGCACAATATTCAACAGCCGAAGGACGCAGATATGTGCTTACGGGCGTACGGTAAGCAGGCGGGGTGGATAAGTAGCAGACGTCTACGCCGCTCGCACGCGAAGAAGAGATTCATAACGATAAAGTACAATAAAGATGATATGATCCAAATTGACCTGTTCCACAAGACTCCGGGAGGGGTGCAGCAGCAGCAGCAACACAGCATGTACTACAAATGAACGATGCAGGAAAGGAGGAAAGGCGGGTAGCGCGAGGGGTCCCGGGCGTGGTAAGGCCAGGCCAACTATGCACAATAAGCCGGTCACCCAAGTCATTCCTCGAGCCACTTCTCGCAGCGCTTGACATACTTGTCGAGCAGCTGCGCGAGGTCGCGGATGACGAAGGTGAGTATGACCGTGGCGAAGAACTCGGAGCACCGCTTGAGTTTCGCCTCTATGCTGGCACGCATGTCGATGGGGAAGGCCGCGTATGCAGGCGCGACCGGGTGCGCCTTGACCGCCTTCGTGTGCTCGTCCAGGAGCTGCACGTGCAAGAACAACTTCCGCAAGCCCTGCACATAGGCTGCCGGGGAGTCTAGACTATGCGCAAGTTAGCAACGCAATGATATGTGTAGAACGAAAAGGCGACGTACGTCTTCCCGTTGTTCGTCAGCTTGTCGAAGCTGCGCGTCATCCTATCGCTCCACGTCGACTTCTTCACCACAAAGCCCTCCCCGACACTGAGCTTCTTCCCAAAGCTCGCAACGACCCCATCACACACTGCCGAGAACTCCTCCAGCTTCCCCTGCCACGCGTCCGCCTCCTTCCGGGTGATGCTCCCAATGCCCATCGCAAGCCCGCTGCTCACGTTCCCCGCGCCAAAGTACTCCGAGCTCTGCAGCGCCAGATCCTCGAGAGCAGAGCACAGAATTGCGACTACGCGCACCTTCTCGGACGTGTTGTTCAGCTTCGCACCGCCCTGGGACCAGACCTCCTGCGGGACGTGCAGACGCCGCGTAACATAACCCCCCGTTGCGGACTCCATCGTCGCCCGGAGGAGATTCATCATGTGGTACGGCTTCAGCAGCGCGTCGCTCGGTGCCGCGGGTGGTAGAGGCGAGACCGGCGTCATTGGCGACGAGGCTGCCAACGCGGGAGGTATCATGTCCGTCTGGACGGTGAGGCTGTAGGGGTTGAGCTTCTGGGGTATGGACACCTTGCGCGGTGCCGCTCCGTTCATGGGCAAAGGCGGCGGCATCTCTCCAGGAGGCGACTGAATTTGCCCATTCACGATTGACGGTCGGCGCCCAGGCTGCGAAGACGACCGGCTGCGCGACGTAGGACCACCCGTCGCAGACGAAGACGACGAGCTCGATGTCAGCGAGATCGCTGACGCCTTCGGTAATGAAGTTGAGGCAAGCGACACGCTGGATGCCGTCGGCGAGGACGTATCTGAGCTCGCAGGTGCGGACATTTTCGAGCGACGCTGATAAATGGTGCCCTGGTTGGTCGTCTGGTTGATGATTGGCGGCGTCACCGTATCTTGCCTTACGGAGGCCAGTTGGGAGGCTCCGCGCGGACGAGGAACGACAAAGGCGGTCGTGCGTGGTGACGGCGGTAATGTTGCTGGCTGCGAACGCGGCGTGTTCGGCGCATCAGACGTTGGCGAGGGTATCGGCGGCAGCGGTGGCGACTCCTTGGCGAATGCACGAGGGGTCTCCGACATGCTACCGCGGCCCTCATACTCGTCCTCGCGTGGTGCAGTCGCTTGGTCATAGCGCTCTTGCTCTTCCTGCAGCGAGGCAAGCCTGCTTCCAGAACCAGTACGCCGATGGTTGATGGAGTTCCCTCGTTGGCGACCGACAACCGTCAGGTGATGCGTCGAGGCAGGGGGTATGTTGGGCGAGTTGTCGGCAGACTGTGAAGGCGCAGGCGGAGGGGAAGTCAGTGGGGGCGGTGCCGGTGGAGGAAGGGCGGCAGAATTTGACCGCGCACGGAGGATAGACGTGCGAGTGCCGGGAAGGGTTGCAGTGGGGGTGACGATCTGCGGAGGTGGTACTTGTGATTCCACCTGAGATGCTGCAGCGTATGGATGATGAGAGGAGGAAGAGGAGTTGTCTCCCTCGTCTGACGACGCCATAAACATGGCGCTGCCTATCGCCTCGACGCCGCTGTGTCTATCGTACGACGAGCCGTCGTCATGATTATCTCTGCTGCTTGCTGCGGATTCCGACCTCGTCGACGTCGACGCTGACGGTGACGGTGAACGCGTAGACGCCTCCGATGTCGACGCTGCCGCGTACATGGACGCGGAATTGTACGGGATCGGCGGGATACTGTATATGAGACTGAGGATGTTCATCCGATCGGCATACGTATCGTGCTGCGAGGCGCCGTTAGCGATCCATCAAACACATTGCAGGAACGCTCACAATCTGCTGCAAGCGCCGGATCTCCTCTTCCTGGGCAACTACGCTGCGTCGTCTCCCGTTCCGCCTACGCGGGTCGGTGCTATCCTCGCCCCGCCGGACACGTTCCATCACCTCGCTAAGCAGAGCGACGCTGCGGCCGTATGCCATCACGGCCGCCTCGGGGTCCACATTAGAGGAGTCGAGTTCGACCGCTTCCCGGGCGAGCTCGAGGGCGCGAGTGAGGGCGCGACGCGAAGATGGCGGGCGCCGGTTTTCTTGCGGGGGCTCTAGCCGATCGGGCGAGGGAGGGGGCGGCGGCTCGTGCGCCGAGCGTGAGAGCAGGAGTGACGGCGGGGGTGGGTCGAGGAGGTCCTCAGAAGATGGCGACACGGGTGCGAACGCGCGTAATGATGATGAGGAAGCCGCAGCTTGACGGTCGCGAGCCTCGGCGAAGCTAGCAACGGCAGCAAGGCCTGGCGAAGCGGCTGGACGCGCGAAGGGGGCTGACTGAGAGCGGCTGCCGATGCTGGGGCGGCCCTCGCTGTACGGCTGGTCATCATAGCGATCGTCCACAGGAGGTCTGGGCAGCTGCACGGCGGGCGGGGGACCCGCTGGCGGAAGATTGGGAATGGGATGGCTGGGCGGAGGGCCTGCTGGGCGAGCGTGCGCGGCGGTCGAGCGGCGGCGCTGTGCCAGGATGGAGGCGGACGGGGGAGACTGGGCGTAGATCGTCTGCGCGGCGGATGCGGATGATGGGGGCGCGGTCTGAGCCATGTTGGCGCGCGACGGTGCTCGGGCTGGGGGTTCCCTATTCGCTCAGGCGTACAAGCGAGCGCTTCGCGTCCGAGTGTGCGCAATTTGCCAGTCGAGCCGGGCGTTCTGTCCGACTCTATGGCAGAGGAGGGCAAGGGACACCGCGGGGTGTGGGAACAAGAGGAAATTCCAGAGTTCTCGCACGGTACCGTCGGGGACGACGGCGGCGGTGGTGACGGTTCGTTCCAAGGAGCGTTCGCGCGCTGACGGCCGCCGCGCACAGTGTCCTCGACAACAAACTATGTCGCCGCTCACGGGTTGGCTCGCCTGGAACGCTCGAGCCGCATTTGGCGTAGACGCCCCACGTGAACCGTCCCACGCGTGAATGACC
>JAMQCK010000226.1:0-35745 GCA_024196135.1 Pleurotus ostreatus/Saccharomyces cerevisiae fusant | reverse complement strand
GCAACGTACATCTTTTACATCGCGACTCATATTCTTGGCTCCATCTATTGGGAATGCGCCTACCGAACACCTATCTCTCTCGCGGCACGCGACTTGTCACAACGCAGCTGGAGGGCGTTTGTTGCATGGCTCACTGCATGCTTCTCAAAGTTTGAATTACTGCCAATAAAATACATCTCCGAGACCTGTCCCGAGCCTGTCGCGCCTCGTCCTTCGGGGGTTGCGCAGGAAGAGGTCGCGACTGTTCGGCTACGCCGGGGACGGCTAGACCAGCAGACTCGCGGTCTCATATTCCATTGCGTCTCGTGGCTATACGACAATGCCACAAATCCCACCGCGCATCACGTTATCGCCGAAGCGTTTTCAGGCTGGGACCACCCAGTAGCCGACTCTGAGCAGGATGTCTCGTTGATGGGAAACCTGCGCACAATCTTGATCATGAATTTACAAGAAGCTCTCACGCAGGGCAAGCTTGAAGACGAGCGTAGCTGTTTGGCGTTCGACCGGGCTCTTCGGGCACTCTCTTGCATTACATGGACTCCTTGGGTGCCGTTCTCCGAAGAGCTGGGGTATGATGCGAATCCTCCAATGTCTCATGGCCAGTGGGGCGTTGCCATACATGCCCTGAACACTATTCTCGCCACTGGCAGCTTGGGCAATCAACAACTTCTCGCTAAGCGCGTGCTCTGTTTCGTCACCTTTCACCCATGGGTGCGCAGGATCTCCCTCCCCTTGCCAGTTAGCGAGATGCGGCGCTTTGTCATGAACCCCGATACGAAGCTGCCACCTGCAACTTGGTATCTCTTGTTGCATTGGTCGCGCCTTGAAAAGACCTACTCGCGCGCCTTTGTCGTTGATGGTCCCCCTTCAATAGGCTTCTTCATCGCCCGTCCCAACACTACACTCACGCCATCAACTGACGAAGTGCCACTAGTAGAGCAATGGCTTGATGATATTTTATGGCTTGTTCGTGCGCGGAATGGCCCCAAGCGGGTTTTGCCGCTGCCCCCATTCCCCTCTCCCTCCTACAAGCCTTTTGAAGGACCTGCGAGCCTGCTTTTCGCATGCGGCTATGATACCAATGTGAAGGAACTCTTGACACAGCATATTTGCTCTGTCTTGCGCACTCACGGGAGCTGGTGTACGTATTTTCCTTATCTTATGAACCACGACCTTACTTGACCTTCGCAGCTGAAGCATTGACTGTTCTGATCAGGTGTCTTTGCTGGGCGAAAAAGCCTGTCCCCGGATGGCTAGTGGACGTGTCTTGGGGCCAATTCCAGACCTCGGTAGTACAGTTTCATGCCAATGTCCAACGGCTCCACCGCACCTACACTGGGAACCTCCAATCACTCAACAGTGCAGAGGTGTCTAAATCGCTCATGGGTCCAGTCAAGGAATTTTGCGTCATCTCGGATCTCTACCTGATACACAGTACTCACGGCTCTTATCTGACGCGTAGACTCGATATATCCAGGTGCATGGCAGACGCAGAACGACGCAAACAACCGAATCAGGTGGAATTAGCCTTCTGCGGCATCGCGCTCCTCTTAGAACTTGCTACAATTCTCCACTCCTCTGGGATGACTGATCCCCTTCGCATCGCTGTAGCATCTGTGCAGCAGTCTTTATTCCAATTCCTGCGGGAAGTGAAGCCTCCACATCCTAGATCGTGGTTGAAGTTCTATCCGAGACTGTCGATGAAGATCCAATCCGACGTCGTTCATCGCTTCATTGATGCTATTGCTCAAGTCAAGGCTTCCGAACCAGCAGCCGTGCAGGTCTTCTTCGATGTCGAGAGGGTCAGGATGCTGACAGCAATACTGCGCGCTGCCTCTGCGGGGACGACACAGTCACGCGAAAGCGAGGGGTCTCTGCGACAACTTCATCTCACAACGACCTCCGACACTACTACTATCCATCACATATACATTGCCTCGCTAGACAAGCTTCACCGTGAGGCTGCGGGCAAGGGTGCTTTCTTCTCCTCGACGACAAGGCGGGAGTGTGTACGACTTGCTGGTCTTGCGAGAGTGCTCAAGGTCAACCAATGGGGGCCAGATGAGTGTGAGAGGCACGCCCTTTACTACCCCACGACTGTCGTACACTTGCAGGAGTCGTGAGTGCGAGTTCTTCTTCGTGAGATTACTTGCTCAAATCACCCTTCAGTGGTGCCAAACCCCTAAGATGTGGCGACAAGCTCGTCTACGGACCGTATGCGATCCCTTACGCTGGCTTCGACGATCGTGTGGCCATAGGCACGACGAAGCGTCGCGACGATCGCGGCCTGAGCTATACGTGGAAATCCTGGTACACCGCCATGGTCGCACGTTGTCGGCCTCCGTACTACGTGACTCGTCCGAGTCGTACTTCACCGGTGTCATCATATGAGCTGGTTTAGCGCCACGAGACGACGGTGCGTGCCACAAAAACTGACTTCTGATCTTGATCAATTGACGACGCCTTCAAAGAGTACTATGCGACCGACGATAGCACCGGATGATGGGAGTGTGTACAGGTGGGACTCGAAGAGGAGGGTATAGAACATTGTGAAACGGCGGAAGGCGCTGCATTGCTTGCGAAATCTTCGAAGAAAGCGTAGCGAGGACGCAAGCGGCCGGACACCTAGCCTTCAAGAAGAAGCTGATGCTGCCTCACGTAGTAGCGTCCACGAGACCCGCATAAGGGCCGCCAATCCGCGCGAATGCAGAGATCTGTTAACGCTATGTGAATTTTGCGTACCATAGGTCGACGGAAGAGGACGACGTCACCACGAGCTTCGGAGACACTTTCAGTGGCGCGGCGCGCGTAGGCGACCTGATTGAGGTAGTTCCAAGCGAAGCGGGTATAGTTGAGCGTGTCTGGCTGCCAACAGCTACATAGGAGGTCAGACTTGGGCCGCAAGCGGCGGGAAGTCGATACGCACGTTATGAAGGATGTACACGTCTTAACGTGCAGTCCCGAGCGTTGTCAATTTGGCGAAGGTCCTCCTGAAAGAATCATCGAGTTTCCATTCAAGACGCCGGTATAGCTGGGTCAGAATTTCTCCCTCCGCTCGCCAACGTGAGTATCTGGTGGCGGGCTATAAATTAAGATGTGCGTACTGAAGCGTGGTGTCAGCCTTCTGCGTCATACGACGCAGCGGACGAGTACGAAGAGTGGATAAACGAAGTAAAGGGGACGTACTAGATGATGCAAAGACTGTAGTTCTTGCTCCTGTAGGACAAGCTACGCGACGGCCATCGCAAGATGGAGTTCATGGACTAGACAAGTAATCTCGAGCTTGCTCCGCAAGAAAAGCGAAAAGAGCACGCCGTCCACGGCGATACCGCCAGAGTAGCTTGATCTTCGTTGCTTGAAATGCTGAACGATGCGCGTAGGGCGAACGAGGTATGTAACCATTTCTCTGCCGCAGTCCTTGACGAAAATGTTGAACATGGCGAGACGAGCGGAGGGGTCATGCCGAATGCGGTTGTGTTACGCGGCGCTGGAGACTTCAGAAAGATCCGGCTTGCGAAACGGATTAGCTGGGATTGATTTGACGTTTCTGGGAGGTAATGGCGGGTGGAGACCTTCGGGTGGCAGTGGTCCTGCACAGGCGTAACGACTTATGCATCGACGCCATGATTATCCTCAGTGTTAACCTAGTAAGTGCCCTCTCACCAAACGCCTATAGTGCTTATTAGTCGATGCTGCCCGGAACGAAGACGACAACACTGACCACGAACGCGGTCCATGCGAAACTCATGGTCGATGCGATTTGCGCTGTTTGAGGTTTGAGTACCAGAGGTGAGAGCTGCTGACATCGTTTGAGGACCATCCTACCCTCTCTACTCGCGCTCTTCAGGAATCTCTGAGAAGATGATTGCGACTTGCATCCTTGCATCTGAATGCGCCGCCGGTGCAGCCGCGGATCCTCTGGCCTCTGCCACCCAGATATTATGTGTCATATTCAGCTCGGCGGTGTCTCAAAGCTTCGCGTAGCATATTGGACCTCGTCCGCGTAAACGTGTAAACGGTCTGTATGGGAGGAGGAAGAGGTTCGCCATCACACGATCGGCCAACCGCCACGGTAACGTGCCACTTTCGGCAAATCCCGAAAAGTTGAACATGGCACGTGAGCGATGTTCAGGCGGCTCGTTGCAGTCCCCAGTGAGGGCGAATTCAATGAGAATAGCAAGAATATGCATAGTATTGATATTTTAGGTGGACGGGAGGTGCGCCGGTGAATTACTCTCGCCTCGTCCCTTCGTCCTCCACCCCTAATTCTGATAGTATCCGCCGAGCTTGTCGTTGGCAGTCTCCGCCACCACCCACTCAGTAAAGCGTCTCATAAGATACTGAAGCTCGTGATCCGAGTTGGCCTGCCCTCACTCGTCAGTAGCCTGCCCCACTCTCCTGCTACTAAACTCACCACCGAAGTCAACGTCACGACCGGATCGACGCCCCCCGGCGCCGGGCGCATCCTGGCCCTCTCCTCCATCTCCTCCCGCGCGGCGCGGTCGTGCCGCTTCTGCATGCGCGCCTCGTCGACGGGAGCGTGCGGGTGGCGCGCGCGGTACTCGACGAGCCAGGCGCGGGTGTTGACGCCGAATTCGTAGACGCGGCGCGCGCGGGTGTCTTGGTCGACGGCGGTGAAGAAGGGGTGGGAGGGCATTTTTGTGTTATGGTGTGGAGGGTCCAAGAGGGACGGTGTGAGTGGGTAGTTGTACAGGTGGGAGGTGATTATCTAGTAGGGGTGAAAGGTGTACCATCGTCGTTATATATGCTGGAGAGAGTCGCAGGCGCCGACAGTAGCAAACCTGTTTACGATCGAACTCGAAGGTGGAACTGACAGCACCAGTTTGCTTGTACACGCTGCTCCACCTTGAATGAAGACGATCGTCCACATCCCAAGCGAAGGGTGGTGGAGAAAGACGCGTTTTGTTGTCGCTGACAATGCACAGGCCAGTGAAGAGCTAGTTGCATCCATAGCATGACACCTGCCTCCTCGTAGAACAAACAGCCGCGAAGCGAAGAATGGGGCATCAGCCGTACAGGGACGTCAGGAAATCATGCATTCTGCGCAAACAGTAGGCGATCAACAATCGCTGGCATTATGAATGTCGCCTCACAGCACAAAATTACAAGGTCGGACCCGAAGGCCAAGGCGTGGACAAACGTATCGTAGATCATCATGGCGAACGGGGTAGGGTGCAGGCCGATGCACAGAAGATGTTGGGTGAAGCGTATGGGGAAGGGTGTAGTGCAAAGTAGAGGAGATTTTGGAGGAAAAGGGCCGCTGAGCAAGGTGTCGGTAGGTATATGCGCAGAGAAATGGGGATATAGAAATCGTATCAAGGTATCAGAGATCGTCATGAACGCGAGGGCTGAGCTCGCCAGTTTCCATCGTCGTTTATCGTCTATCGTAAGGTCCTGCCGCGCGTCCCGGCGGGTGTCTGCGCACTCGTTTGCGCACATCCAGGTGGAGCCGCCATCCTCCAACCACCACCCATCATCTAATTCCGCTTGAACGCGCGCTTCCAGAACGGCGCCCGCGCCTCCGTCATGGGATACGCCGTCGCGCTCGACATGCGCTGCCTCCGCCGGCCAAAGCACACCGTGCAGCCCGCGAGCAGCAGGATGACGAAGGCGACGAGGGTCATCCAGAAGCCTGGAAGGAAGGGGTCAGCGTTTGCTCGTGGCGGAGCGAGGATGGAGGTGAGGAGGAAGAATGAGGGAGGCAATGAGGAAGAATGAAGGATGGAGAGGCTTGCCGACGCCACAAATGGCTCCACCAGATAATGAATATCCCGACAGGGTAGCGAATCAACAAACACATAGCCACTCCTCAACCCAAACAGCCGCTCCACTCGAACAAACAAAAGCCCACTCACCCGGCCCCGGCTTCCCCGTCCCCTCCACATTCGGCAGCTTCTTGATCTGGTGCTTCACATAGACAAAGAGCGCGATGTCGATGGCGAAGGCGATGAGCGTGAGCACGGCGGAGAGGAAAGAGAGAAGGGAGGCGATGAGGGAGACGGCGATGTGCGTGGAGAAGGAGAAGAGGAGGGCGATGAAGGTGACGCCGGTGGCTGGGGAGAGGCGTTAGTCAAGAGTACGCGAGGAGAGGAAGAGTTGGGAGGAAGCGAGGAGTCGAGAGTAGGGGGAGGAGGAGAGAGGGTGTGCAGGAACGGGACGAATGTGGGGGTGGAGGGAATGGTGAGGCAAGACGAAGAGACGTACCGATGGGGTGTAGGACGAGGCCGCGGGTCCATGACGGCCCGACGGTGACGCTCACATCCTGCTCCTTGGGGTCGCTGAAGCCAACAGAGTAGGCGGGCTCTGTGTGGGGGTTAGCAAAGGTGGTCACGCAAGAGTTGATATGGCGGAAGACGCGGAAAGGAGTCAAGTGAAAGGAGGAAGTACGGCGCTATGTCGGCGACGAAGGGGCTGGAAGCGAGAACACTACTCACTAGCATCACGGCACGTTTTGGTGCCATCGTCCGTGTAGGCGCATGAAGACCTAAGCGCTAGTTAGGCGAGTCTTTGAGGGTGATGACGCGTTGACGACGTACCACACGCCGAACTAATGGAGGAAGTGCGCATGGGGAAATTCATGTGTGGCACCATTCGTGGGCAAGCGAACAGCGGGCAGAACGGTGGGGACGTAGGTGAGGGTAAGAGCAAGAGCCAAGAGGAGGTCAGCACACGTTCATGACGCGTAGTCGTGGGATGTACGTACCCTGACTTCGCGCACGCCACTATCGACACTTCCCGCCGAGATTCCAGTGTTCACCGACGCTCGCGCGACGTCCAGGGCGGTGAGGTACGGCAAAGAGATGGACACCAAGAAGTTGAGCACGAGTGCCGCGAAAATGAAGAAGATGCCCGGTATGCAGAAGGCGCGCGACATCGTGGGAGGCGTCGATCAAAGGGCGCAGGGCGTCAATCAAGGGTTCGGACGATCGCTGGAGGATGGGGGCAGCAGCGAGTCGAGCAGGGGGTGCTGTCTGGTCGACGACGTGCGGGGAGACAAACGACACGTTCAGGACGTAACAGAGGGGGTCAGAGTGGACAAGATGAGCGTCCAGGACAAGTGTCAAGGAAGTCGCGCGACGAGGTCACGACCGACGCGTGATGGCGGGGCTGCCCATGTGGCGCTGCTGATCCGTGCGCACGTGCTGTAACGCCAATCAGTCAAGCAACGGCAAGCAGAGCATGCGTCCCTTCTTGTTTTGGACCTTCAAGACGGGTTGTATCTGCAGACACTCCAAATGCAAGACTAGGGTACCCGTCGCTTCAGCCTTCCTCCGTGATGCTTGGTCTGCGAGGTACAGAGTGCGCTGTTTGACCATGCCCCAAGCGAGCTTAGACACCTGAGACTCCGAAGTCTTCATCCTTTGATTGGTACCTGCACCAATGGATGATTCTTCAATTAGAGGGTGAGTCTACGATTCCTGCGCAAATTCGAACCGTGACACGCTCGTGACAATCCGTGACTGCCCATCTAATCGCCGACGTCGAAATCCTAGTAAGGTTTGGTCTTGTTGAGCCCACCGTGCATCCTCGAGGCGTCAAACTGGCAGCGCGCGAGGCGCTGACTCCCGCATCCCTCATCTCTACCGGTACCCCTCATCGGCCCAACTCCCACATCCTCTACCGACCAACCATGGCCTCCCTCTGCACCGACCAACGCCAGTACCTGGATGCACTTATCGCAGAGCACGGCGAGGGGAAGCTGCAGGAGTATATCAACGAGGTGTGTGCGCATCGATGCCTCTTTGGTGCTTTTGAAGACTGCGCTGACCTGCTTGTAGAAATTCACACCGACCATGCTCCGCCTGGGCAGGATGTCTCCTGCCAATGCGCACACCTGGATCAATCTCGACGCCTACAATGACTGGCTAATCCAAGACTGCCAGAGGCGCGACCGCGCTCCGAGAGCTATCGAATTTGATCCTGCGGCCATCCCGCCCCCGGCTTATACAAGTGCTCCGCCGTCCGTCTTTGAACCGAGAGGCAGAGGCGGCGGTAGAAGTCGTGGCAGACGACCTGATGCCGGACGGGTGGATACCAACCGAACACAAGCGAGATCTGCGCCACATGCCGACTTTAGTATATTCGTCAAGACGCTTAGAAGCAATTGCTTGATTATTCCTTCTATTACCAGCAGCACGAGGATATCTCAACTGAAGAGCATCGTGCAGGACAGAGAAGGTACTCCTATTGACGAACAGTACCTCCTTTTTGCAGGAAGGCACCTGGAGGACGGCCGAACCCTAGAGGAATATGGCATTGCATCCGGCCATACGGTTCACTTAGTTAGGAGGCTGCGAGGCGACAGACCTATCATATACCTCTTCTCTCCGCGTCCCGTTGACGCAACGATCCGGCTTTCCCTCACTCGCGACTGGTCCCTCTCGGCAATCTACCCCATCGTCCCAATCGCAGACAAGTACGGAAGTCAAACGCTGGAGTGGAAGGTGCAGACGCGCGCCGACGGTACGCTCCACGAGCTCAACACCGGGCTGGACGTCTCGTACTTGTTCTGGGAAGCGCTGTGAGTGTCCCTCGCTTCCAAACATTGATGCTGTATGTGCTGACCGCTGTGCTATCATAGGACCAACAAGGTCGTCGACAGCCCGCCCTCGTCTCCCGTCATCGGGCAGGCGCGCGAGGTGTTCCGCCCGGGAGTGACAGGCGTCTCCAATGAGGACTCGGTCCTACTCCCGGTGGCGGACGTGACACAGTACCTCGACAAGGCGCTCGCGGCGCTAGGACTGCATGTCGAGGCGCGCACCTCCTTTATAACGTGAGCGTCTTCTTGCGCTCGGTCTATTCAGCGCAACATTGATCTCGATCCACATAGTTACTGGCTCCCCAACATACTCAAGCACACTCACGTCGCCCTTCGCTTCCTCGACCAAGTCGCCTACGCGCATGCCGCGCCTCTGGATGTGTCGCCCCAGCCGGACGTTGTGACGCGCATCTTCATGCTCTTCCGCGGCGTGAATGAGGTCGAGCTGGGCGAGTGGGAGGGCGCACAGGCGAAGGCAGCGGAACCGGCTGAGATGTGGCGCGAAGTCGTTGGGGTGGACCTAGAGGAGACTCTGGATGAGAACCTGTTCAGGGTGATTGAGTGGGGTGGGATGGAGGTTTTCCATTGATCGAGGGTACGCCTCGACTTCTTGGGCACGAATCACCGACATCGTCTGCTAGATTTCATTACATATCTGTACTATTACCCATGTACTATTTCCCTTGTATCGTCACTAACATATCCAGACCTGATTTGCCTCCGAAATCCATCGTTGTAGGTCCACCCCACGTGCATCACGCGCCCCATGGGGGAAATTGTGGGGAAACCAACATTGCATCATCGGGCCTTGTCTGTCGGCCTGGACGAGACCTCCAGCAGGTCAACAGACCTCTTAACGTCCGTTGACTCCCCCTTGGCTTTGAGTGAACGGCCCGACGAGAGCTGCGACTGAATAGGACCCTGCCCCGAGTCCGCCCGCCTTCACGCGTTGTTGGCTCCGACGGTCGTGTTCTGAGCACCGACAAGTGACTTCTCGCATCGACGATCGTGTGTTCTCCGCACCGACGATCGTGTTCCCCACAAGGTCTTTCTCCAAAGATCGGCGCGATATCCTCAAGCTCCCTCCGACATCATCTATCTCCTGGGATATCCCTTCATCCCCCCGGATATCACTTGAAGCTCATTTATCTTTCGTTTCCCTACGAAGCCGCGCGCGCCACATAGGCCCACCCTTCGCCCACATACGGTCAGATATCGCACCATATAGGAGTGCCCTTCGCACCGCGTAGGGACAACGCGCGCACCATATAGGAACCGCTCGCGCGCCACATAGGAACCCTACGCGCCTCGGAACGAACCTCCCCACGATCGATACCGGGCTTTTACGTCGCGCCACCGAGACCTATATCAAGCGCGAGGGCCTGGACGGGGACATCGAGCGCTTCTGTGACCAAGAATACGCGGGGACGAGGATAGAACAGCGGACACGCAAGGGCGGAGAATACGACATCAGCAAACCGCGAGAAGGACAGGTGGTGAACGTGCGCTGGCTGGGTACAAGAAGGCCGATCGACACCGCGCGCCATCTACTTGAACGTCACCATCTACTTGAACGTCACCATCTGCTCGAACGTCACCGTCGACTTGAGTGCGACTCCCTTACGACCACCAGCAAACTCGAGGACTGCAGACCATAGTCACACCATCATGGTGCGCCCCCACTCGCCCCCCTACTCGACGCGATCGCTGACCTTCAACTGTTCACAGCCAACAATGAATCAGAACAGACCGCTACCCGGCACGGATGCGAATGGGAAGGAGATGGCGAGGAAGCCGTACCAGGAAGAGCAGACGAGGAGGCCGTATCAGGAGGGCGCCAGGAGACCCTACCAGGGAGAGGTCAGGAAGCCGTACCAGGAAGATGCCTTCAAGTACGGCGCCGACAATGCGAGGGCTAGTGCCGACAACACCCACTCTCACCCTCCCTCAAACGCACCGAATCCTCCCTTGAACACGACCAAGCCGCCCTACTCCCGCCGCCCGTCCGATCCCGTCCACGCGCCGCATCGGGACGCGTACACGGCGCAGCATAATGAGGCGCTGAGGATGGCGCTGGGGAGTATTTTGTCGCCGGTGAGTGAGCGTTTCTTGTTGAAGGAGTTCGACATCGTCTTGTTGAAGGAGATCGACATCCTCTTGTTGAACGAATTCGACGTCGTCTTGTTGAAGGGGTTCGACATCATCCTGTTGAAGGAGATCGACATCGTCTTGTCGAACGAGCTGATTGCCATCCGCTTGTCGTGCGTGGGCACCTTCTGGCCCGTGTAATTGCACCTTCTGGCCCATGAGATGGCACCTTCTGGCCCACGACACCCGTTCTTCTATCGACAGAGTCGATTAGCACACCCAACAAGTCGCTGATACCCACCCAGAAACGCCCCTTCACGCCCTCGTCGACGTCCCATCCGGCCTCGGGCACCGCGAGCCCGGCGTTTTTCCATGCGTTGCCTTTCACGGGTACTGGGCCACACTCGGCTACCAGTACAGGTCCGACCACTGGAGCGCAGACGCCATCGGACGCAATGAATGGGTCGCCGCACGCTCAACAACACGCACATACACATCATCTCTACCCGCACTGGCCAGGCTCGTACCACCACCCCCACCCTCCAGAGCCGCGCCAGTACCACTCGGACCCGCACCATCCATACCACCCACACACGCCGTCGAGGCTGGGTGCGGGGGAGGAGGGGCCGGTAGAGAGAGGGCATGCGGGTAAGATTGGCGAGTTGAGGCAGGGTGGTCATGGACCGATACACGACTCGAGCCACCCGCCCTCGCCTGGCGAGCCCGCGACGCCGCCTGCAGTCGACAACTTGCATGCGCCTGCGCCTGTGCCGGTCGCATCGGCAAATTCGCATCCAGTGCCCTCAGCAGGTGTACATTCTGCCCACGCAGGAGATGGCTCCCCCTCTTCGGGCACTGGAACGCCGCGAGCGAAGTTCCTCGACACGCTTCAGGGGAAGAGCGCTTGGGATGCGCTGATCCATGGGTCGTTCTCGTGAGCGCGCTGAGCACTCGTGCTTGAGGCACCTGGGCTTTAGGGGAAGGCGGTTGTGGGTGTCCATCGATTATCAGTTATATATCCTGGGGAAGAGGAGGCCATGGGGCGAGGAAGGTGGGGTGGAACAGGGGACGCACCCGCCATCGCCCGCTCGCTCGGACATCGAAGAAGAGAAAAATACCGAAGGTGACTGCTCTCGAAGAGAATCTTGACGCTGCTATACGTTCTTGTACTAACATTTCGCTATGTATCTGACCTTGTGTATTTATCGTCTATGTTGCAAAGGACTGGCTGTTGTATGTACCTGTACTTGTTGAAGCCGTTGTTCTCCTTGTCGTGGTTTGGTAGAATATTCTCTTATCACTGTAAAAACTTCGGGAAACCTGGGACTCTTGCGCAACATCTTGGCGACGCTGGGCATGCTATCAGAACGCTGGAATTCTAGTCGGTGTGGATGGAGGTCGGGGCCATGCATAAAGATTGTGGCGGAGCACGCAAGCGGAAGCATATTCTCACGCGGTCAAATCAGTCAGGACGCGGCACGTGGTGGTCCCTGGTCAACAACGACGACGAGCATGTCGCGAGCGACGTCGCTGCAGTCGCCGGCAGACTCGACGCCCGGGCGGAAGCGCCCGGCGTCCCAGCAAGTAGTGTCCTCACGCAGCGCGCCCCATCGAGACGACCCGGAATCGTGCGTGCCCGGCTCCTTTCCCGCCGCCGCACCGCGCTGATTCCCCGTTGCAGCAGCGCGCACCATTTTGCGGACGTGTACGCGCACCCGGCGGCGGTCGCGTACGCGGCCGCGCACCCGCGGCGGACGATACCCAAGTAGGCACTGCGATTCGAGCTGGGTGGGGCGGATGTTGATGTGCTGTGCGAACAGGTTCGGGCCGTACCTGCTGCTGCAGACGCTCGGCGAGGGCGAGTTCGGGAAGGTGAAGCTCGGGCTGCACGCGCAGTGGGGGGAGGAGGTCGCGGTGAAGCTCATCCGCCGGGGGAGCATCGACTCGGACGCGCGCATGAGCAAGGTCGAGCGCGAGATCGAGGTCCTCCGCACGCTCAAGCATCCCCATATCGTGCGCCTCTACGACGTAATCGAGACGGACAAGTACATCGGTGCGTGGACGGATGGCCTCAAAACAGGTTCAGCGTAGACTCACTCTCACCGGCAGGTATCATTCTGGAGTATGCGAGCGGGGGCGAGTTGTTCGACCATATTCTGGCTAGCAGGTGCGTGCGGGTGTTGCTATGGGGCGCTCAGCCGACTAACGTTCCCGGCAGATATCTTCGCGAACGCGATGCGGCGAAGCTGTTCGCGCAATTACTAAGTGGTGTATGGTACATCCACCAGGTGCGTGGCCGCGCTAGAATCATGCCAACCACCAACTAACACCCGCCCTTATAGAAACGGATCGTCCACCGAGATCTCAAGCTCGAGAATCTGCTCCTGGACAAGGGTCGCAACGTGATCATCACTGACTTTGGCTTTGCCAACCGCTTCGGGGTGCGTCGCAATCTTCAGGAGTGCCATCGCCCATGCTGATTCTTCACTTTCCTTCCTTTTCCTCCCTTTCCTCATTTTTATCCCCGCGAATGCTTCCCTCTATCTCATGATACGACGACCTGCGCCCATACCGCTGTACCCCGCCTCGCCCTGAATGTCTGTCCTCATGACCCACCTCTCCACGCTCACCCCGCAGAGCGCGCCCAGACGTGGAGAAGAGAACCCTGCGCAGGCCTACGGCGACGCGGACGCCTTTTCTGTCGCCCCCGACCTTATGCAAACGAGCTGTGGTAGCCCGTGTTATGCGGCGCCAGAGCTTGTTGTCAGCGAGGTACGCAGATTTGCCTTGAAAGGTCTGCATCTCAGTCACTGACTCTATAACAGGGCCTCTATGTCGGCAGCGCCGTCGACGTCTGGAGTTGTGGCGTTATCCTGTATGCTATGCTCGCCGGCTACCTGCCTTTTGACGATGATCCTGCAAATCCTGATGGTACGGGATCTTCCCAACTTTATTTGCCTTGTCAGCAATTACTCACGCTCCCCAAGGCGACAACATCAACCTCCTGTACAAGTATATAGTATCGACACCCCTAGCATACCCCGACTACGTGAGCGATGCCGCGCGTGGCATCCTCAGCCTCATGCTGCAACCCGACCCGCGTAGACGTGCCTCGTTGGAGAAGGTGATGCGCCATCCGTGGCTGGATGCGTTCTGGGAAGAGGGTTCTGGTGGCAAGCGAGGTACGCAGATATCTCATGGCTCAATGACAACAAAAGGCTAAGTCGTCTCGCAGACAAGAACGCGCCACCCTTACCGGACAGCGCGAAGCCCGCTGGCACTGCTTTCGGTCGCACGGTGGAAGATCTGGAGAAGGAGGCGATGTCGCAGCACCAGGCCAAGCGGCTCGCCTACCAGCGCCAGATGCGCGCGTTGGCGGAGCAGAGAACGCGGGCGAATGGCGCCGAAACATCCAGTCGTGGCTCGAGTAGGTTTCCCTCCGCCTCTCAATTAATCAGCGTCACTAACATGACTCGCAGCCCGCCCTGCTTCGACCATGCCTGGCTCGTCGTCCAAATCGACCCGCGAGCCGAGGGAGAAGGAGAGTCGGGAGTCGCGGACGCCGAGCAGCGTGCAGCGCAGCCAGACGGAGAAGGTGAGTAGACGTGGGCATACCTTGGTGTATGCTGATTGTTGACCTTAGCCCAAGCACCGCGAGCCCGAGTTCTTGTACGAGACGAGTGGCCGGTCGGACAGTGCGCCGGTGAGTGTCCATGCATGCTGTGATATGAGCTGGGGCTTAGATATTTGCAGCCAATCGCCGACGACGATCCCTTCGCACCGCCTAGTGGTGCGGTCTTCAATGCGTTCAAGACGACTGGTGCGTACTCCTTGCAAGATTACTAAAGCCAAGCTCATCATCCTGTAGACGCTGTCGATCCTCGCGATATTCCTGGTGGCTATGTCCGCGATCCCGCCTACGATGCCGAAGCAGCGGAGGCCTCCGTCAGCCGTGCGGCTTCCAAGCGGCGCACGGACAGGGAGGCAGAGAAGCAAGCCGCTGCAGACAGGGATGCCGAGCGTCGTGCTGCTGAGCGTGAGGCCGAGCGACGCGCCGCTGCGGAGGCGGAGAAGCGGGCCATCGAGCGCAAGGAGGCGGCGGAGAAGAAGGCAGCCGAGAAGAAAAGCGGCTTCCGCCACACCGTCCAGGTCGAGTACGACGGCGACCGCAGCGAGCGGCGTGCGGATCGCGAGCGTGCGGATAGGGACCGTGAACGCGCCGATCGTGAATTGGCGCGCCAGGACAGCAAGCGCGCTGCAGCTGCACAGCAAGATCGCGATCGCGCATCCCAGAGAGAGATGGAGCGCGCAGAGGCAAGCATGGACCGCGAGGAGAAGCTCGAGGGCAAGCAAAAGGCGCGTGGACCGTCGACGAGCCCGGTCGCGACGCTGCGCGGGGAGAACAAGGAGCTCCCGCCGTCGCCATCGCCGGCACCGTCCGCAGGCCCGCCCTCGGCGTGGCACGACATCCAGGTGCCGATGACGCCGGTCAAGTTCGCGACGCCGCCGCGAGGGGATGCGGATTCGTCGGATGGCCATGGCGATGTGCGCGCGTCGCCGATGGGGAGGTCGCAGAGTGGGGGCGTGCAGAATGCGGAGGATATCATACAGAATGCGCGGAGGATTGCGGCGCAGGCGAACGAGATTCGCAGGAGGGAGTCGCAGACGAAGGTGAGTAATTGTGTCTAGGGGAAAACAATAATTCTGATCATATGCAGGGCTCCGACGAACGTCCTGCTTTCGCCACTCCGGCAAGGTCTGCTTCTCAGACGGTGAGTGCGCTGTTGACCATGAGTGTTTGAGCTACGCTGACGAGGAACAGGGACACAAGCGTGGCCTCAGCGTCACCCGTTTGTTCGCGCAGAACGGCGATCGCGAGCCCGAGGCTCAGCAAGAGAACCTCGCGCCGCCGGCCGGGAAGGAAGCCAAGAAGGAGCGCCGCAGTACGCTCACTGTCATGGTCGGTCGTGCTACCAACAGGGGCAAGCGCGAGCCAGCTTCGGCTGTCGAGGCCTCCACGCACGAGCGCGAACGCGAACGCGAACGACATGCCATGGACATGCCTCCTCCCAGTGTCCCAGCGCGCAGCCCTCCGGGCAGCTCTACCGAGATTGGCGAGGTCAATGGCCAGTTCGACGGTGCATCGACAAGCAAAGCACGTCGCGTCATGGACTGGTTCCGCACCAAGAGCAAGGCGCGCGAGAGCAGCCAGTTCCCTCAAGGTCACGACGACTCGCAATATCGCTCGCACCACACGGGCGATGTTTCGGACGACTCTGGCGCGTGGGGTGGACCGTCGGTGCTCGTACACCCGCCTGTTGGCGAGGACGACGAACATGAGCGCGAGCCAACGACGCCTCGTGTGGCCGCTTCGACGCCTTCCGTGGCTTCCGCGCCACCTCCCATGTCATCGGCCACAAGCTCAACATCGCATGGGGCTCCGGGCGCACCACAAAGGACGCCATCCTCGGCGACGGACTCGTCGTTCATGGCACGCATCGCGGGCGTGCGCCAATCCTTCGGGAGGACGCCGAGCAGCAAGGACAAGGAGCGCACCGGGAGGAAAGAGGGCTTCCGCGAGTCCCTCACTGTCGGCGGCAAGAAAAAGGATCGGATGGCGAGCAAAGAGCGGACGCCGCGCACGCGCTCGTCGGCCTCTTATGCTCTTCGCGCGCTCCGGCCGCACGCAGGCGCCCTCGATACTCGCATGTTGACGACGGAGGTGAGTTTTCCATCGTCCGCTTCTTGAGATAACAAAGCTGACCATCGTCATAGAACCCCGCCGTCGTCATCGCGCGCGCCAAGGAGGTCCTCGCTGGCATGGGTCTCGAGATCCAGGTGGAGCACGAGTGCAAGCTGCGCTGCATCCGGCCCAAGAAGGTGGGCGGCGAGATGTACAACCACAGCATGGACGGCGCAAGCACGAGCGGCAGCACGCTCGCTGCCGTCGCCATGATGGGCGCGGCGGGCTCCAACGGTGTCGACCGGCGCGGTCTCCCTGTCCCAGGTCCCGAGAGACGCGGGCTGCCTCTTCCCGGCGCGAGCGCCGATCGCTCGTTTTCGGGTGGCCTGCGTGGCCTCGGCATGCTCATGCGGCGCCAGAATTCGCAGACGGCGGCTTTCGACGACGATGCTGTCGACCTCTCCATTGACGCCGAGTCTGTGCCTGTGCAAGGCGCGGTCGAGCCGCTGTACGGCCCGCCGACGCACGATGCGCTTGACGAGGTTCGCTTCGCGCTTGAGATCACGGCGTTCAAGAACTTGGAGGGCCAGTTCTTGATCGAGATCCGCCGCTTGAAGGGTGGCTTGAAGAGCTACAAGTTCCTGTACGAGACCGTCAGAGAGTATGTGTTTTCTGCTTCTTGCGTCTTTGCGTTTGCTGACGATGATTGCAGGCGGTTGATGCTGCAGCAGCCATGAGTTGGTCGCAAGAGATGATCTGGGGGCTGAGGAAGGGAAGGAAGGGCAGAGGACGCACCGCGTATACCCCCGCCGTGGTTTCGCGTGGTTCGCAGTGGCATTCTCTCCGGGTAATACTCATAATCATTGGCACCTAGTCATCACATATACAGATACCTTTCTCCTTTGCTTTGCTCCTGCTAATGCCGGCCACCGTTTGGTATCCCGCTCCTCCGAGTCCGATGGCCTCATTCGAGTCGGAGCTTCGTTGTGTCGCCCTTCATCTGGTCACCGCACCCATCGTACGCTATCCCGCCCATCCTTTTTTTACTTACTACATATTTAGATACGACCATCCATCCCATACATCGTAGGTACATTTCTGTTCTCTCGGCCTCTCATATTCAGGAAGCTTTCACTCGTTTGGCTCGCGGCATGCATATGGTTCTCAACTCGTCTCTCGACTTTGTTTCCCTGGTATATAGGTAAAATGCGATTGTTGCGGTGCACAACTATCGACTTTTACAAGCAGTAGATTGGTCGGACTCAACAGTGATCATCGCGATAGGTTGCGGCGCACTATCTTGACGGTGTGCGGCATCGCGATTCCGGCAAAGATGACTCCAATGACCAGCAAGTAGGGAGTTTCCAGCATATGGATGGGTGTCACCCTGCCTACGAGGAAACCCCGACCTCTACATTCGCTTCCACCCTCGCTAAGCCTTGACGAGGTCCGATGGTTTTGGTGCTAGAACTGGATCGACATCCATCGATGTATGCATTCATTGAAAATCATCAACAGGCGTCTGAACGAGCTAATGATTGTACGAATGGCTGCCGCGGGAGACTCTTTCAAGAAACCCTCGCCAGCTCGTGCCTTTTTGCTCTAGCGCGTGGGAGATGCATCCTGTCGAAGGTCCGTGAGCCAACTTCCCTACGCGCTTGACACCAATGCTTACTACGCAAGCGCTGCCAGAATGTCCCCGATTACCATCTGCTTAGAAGATTTCGCGATGCATCGTGCAATCCGAAACGATTTACTTGATGCTCAACCTCGGCAAAGGGTATTGCATACGGTCCGTGAACGAGCCTCCCGTCCAATCGCAACGGCGGAATTCCCCTACAAGATAGATGTGAGTCTGGAGATTTTTGCCATGAATGGGCTTCGCACACTCACCGACGAAGCAATGTCTTGACCGTCACATATGCGTACAATATGTGATCGGCGCAATCTCCAAGGTGGCAGGGCTCTGTGAGCGATTGACTGCATTGCAGAGCAGTAGCGAAGCGCCATATACACTTCGACTGAACCTCTATGACGCTTGCCATAGGAGGGTCGCACCATCGACCGTAGTAGTCGTCGCGCATTTGGAAAGCCCCATCAGGATAGCCCCCGCCCATGCCAGCACGAGTATGTATATCGGCGACTAGAGTGGCCAGCGCGCGGTTCCAGACCGGGTTCTCGGACGTGTGCTGGTAGAGCTGGCGAAGGGCATCGTCGTACGCTGCTGATGTTTGATCGCGAAGCCGCCTTGCAGCAATTGAAGCCGCCCGGTCGAGCAAAGGATAGGATATCCTTGCCATCCATTCGACGTGTCTGTCCGAAAGTAAAGGTTCAATCATATCTGGCGGAGACAATGACGGGTCGGAGCGATCGCCTGGCTGGCGCGCATAGAGCAGCACAGCATGTATGTATCGATGCATGAGTTCAGCCGGATACCGAAGGCACACATCAGGCAGAGCCTCGGCGGGGATAGTGACGAAGACAGGTAAGCACTTCACCCAGAAGTCGAGCAGAGAGTATTGATGGCAGATTGTCAGCACAGTGAGTAGCGGCTCGGCCTTGCCGTCGGCATGAAGCTTGAGCGTCATGTCTAGAATTTCGCGCAGAAAGACGCAGAGCGACACCGATAGATAGGATGCCGCTTGCGCGTGATAGAAGTTCGCGACGCAGGTCAGTGCGGTCCTGGACAAGATGAAGAAGGTTTCGAGGTCCTGCTTCACCTGTTCGTTGATAACGTCGATGGGGGTGTCGGGGGAGCGGCATGACCGGTGAACGCGTCGGCTGATATACCACCCCCAGCGCGGTCGCGCAATGGGCAGTCCGTATAGGCAGTGCTGAGCCAGCCACAGGGGTATAGGTCGGCGCATGGCCTCGAGACAGACAACGAGGAAAGTAAGTGCTTGATCTGAATATATGGTTCGTAAGTGCACAATACATACTGCAGCCCCTCATGATGCACTCACGCCATCGATTCTCCCGCCAGTTCTCTGTGCCATAACCCAGAGCACTGCAAACGTGCTGCTCGAGCAGTCCCGAGATCTTCTGGTTCACTGTACAAGCGTCGCGCAAAGTAAATCCCCCCTCGCACACCTTCGCAGGGGTCTGCAACGGCATATTACCGTCATGCATTCCAGATGTACACCGCACGCGGACAAGATCAAGAGTATCGTTGAGCCAAGTCGCGAACTCTGGCGCTTCTATGATCTCTGCGTTTGCAAGGGCTGTTCTCAGTCTCGTGATAGAACCTAGCGCCGGTGCCACTGCATCGGGAGGAACGAGAAGAAAGCTGTGGACGCTGACGCCTGGAGATGCGCGACAGGCGTTATGAAGTAGCAGCATCCAGAGCGACAGGGACAGTTCTGTGCCCGGATGCCGAAGGTAGCGTCTCGTCTGCTCGACCGCCGGCAAGAAGGGATCGGGACGCTGGAAGGATGGTCGCAGAAGCGTGCGGAAAGCTCGAAGTCTGTCCACGAGCTGAGGGTCCGACGGGGCCGACATCGTACTGGCAAGCTCAACGGCCTTATCCGTGATCGCATACACCACGTTCTCGGGCGCGCGGGGGGAGGCGTTGAAGACGTCTGACCCTGCCCCCTCGGTCCAGGTCCAGGGCTGAAGGATGGACCAGAAGCTTCGCGACCACCGTTCGAAGGCTATGCATCCTCGTTCGTCGCCGAGGAGGACGGTGACACGCGCGTGCAGACGCTTGAGAGACGTCAAGGCGAAGTCGTGGACCCAGTCGTCATCGAGGTCGACATCGAGGCACAGAGGCGCCGGCCAGCCAGAGAACGCCTCAAAGACGATGTCGTCCGCCGACGGATTCGTGCTGTTGGTAACAAGCCAGTGGAAGGCATCGAACATGATCTTCTCGGCTGCACCAACATTGTTGTCGATGCTAACCGCGTGGAGCTCCTCTCGGCTGGCAGGCTTCGGAGGCCGCGCGAACCGAAACTTCCATAGATTCCACAAGGTAGCAGGGATATGCGCCCACGTGCCGTACGTGAATAAGTCGGCCGCTGTATACCCAGCGACGTACATGATTCGAGTCATCACCGCATCTCTCACCGCATCCTTCGTCGACGAGAGGAAGTAGTGAATATTTGCGAGGGTGATGAGACGGAGCATGTGGGTGACGGGAGTCTTGTACGAGCATTGCCAGTTCACGACAGCAAGGATGTGGGTGACAATGTAGAACGCGGAAGTGGCGCCAGTGATGCCGGCCACAATGAAGGACATGGTTGCCGAAAGAGCGTAGAGAAATATGACGAGCCCCGCGAGGAATAGAGCCAAGGATACGTGCAAGAGCAGCGGGATAATGCTGATGATGAATGGAACCCTCCACTTGAGGAGCTCTTTGTATCGCATATGTCTGATCAGTGCGCGGTCGCGAGGCGTCCCAGGAGGCGTCTTCACATAATCCTATCGTTGAGCGGTGTCTTGTCAGCCCGATGATCGAGAATTGGAGTGCACACGTACCTGCAACCATTGCTTGACGACAGCCGCAATCAGCACCATAGCCAGGCAGAGCGCCAGGGTAGTGAACCAGAGCGCGTTCACCCATACATCTCCAGACGTGTGGTAAACAGAATCGAGATCGACGTTCGCTCGTGGGACATCTGAGGGCGAGTTTGCACGCTGCAGAGCCACGAGCTCAAGCAGTAGAGCGGCGCTTATGCGCCCATAATCTGGCTGTAGAACTAGCGCCGTCTGCACGACGAAAGTCGTGACGACGGCAGAGAATAGCGCAGCCTATACTCTTTCAACATGGGCAACCGATGAAAGACTGCCGAGGCAACGTACGAAGATGAGGTGCACATCTAAACTGTCTCTGAAGCCTTGGAGCATATCGTCGTCGAATTGCCCGCTCTCGTCAAGGTACACGCGCCACACACGAGCATTTTCTCCCGCCTCGGCGCCGTAAGGATCCTCGGGATAGATGTCGCTGTAATCACTCACTGCAAGACGACAGTCTATGAGCGAATGGTTCGGCTGCCGCTGAAGACGAGCACTTACCTCCGCCTCTTCCAGCAGCGGTGAACTTGACATTTTCCGGAATCGGCGTTCTGCCTGGAATAGGGTTCTGCGGGTTTTGGACCTCGGGAACGCGCGCAGTCTGTGCACTAGGTCGCGCAGACGGTGACTGAGCAGCGTCATGATCAGTCAGTGGAGTCGGAGGGACCGAAGATGCACAAGTAGCTATGCAGGAGTTCAGTCATCGACAGGTTGGTGAGATGCGGCACACATGCACACCTGGACTTTGCTGAGCGCCCGCTCCTAGCTGTTCCGCAGCGTCGTCTTGCACGCTCGCTCCAGACACATCATTCCGTACGCCCTCGCCGGACGACGCAAACATCAGGATAGAGATGGTGCACTTCGTATGTGGTGTCAGCAAAAAAGATGACAGGAAGAAAGGGAAGAGCACCTATGCTTACTGTTCATGGTCCCAATATGCCTAGGAAACACGCGCTAACTTTCAGGTCAATGAGCCCGAAAGCCTTCATTTCCGCGTACCGGCGGCCCACTTTCCACGCACATGACAGGTAGATGACAGCGAAAACGCCTTTCCATCCACAAGCTCACGCACACTAGTAACATCGTGCCTCTGAAACTGCTTCCGATAGCGGTATCATTTGACATGAGGACGACGATCTGCAGGCGGCGAAGCTGAAGGGTATCCAATTGGCGGCTCTCATTAATGGGCTTTGCTTGAGACAAGACGTTGCTCGTCTCTCGGGTCAAGTTGCCACACGCTCGTAATGAAGTTCTCGCCGGGCGGCGATGCGAGATGATGTGTGTCCTCAACGTAAGCGGTGGAATCGTGCGCAGGATGGGTAAGTGCACAAATAAGTAGAATATGGCCGCATTCACTCACTGAAAGTATGCGAGTGCAGACGGTTGAGAAATAGAAAAGAGCGGGCGAGCCTCGGTGATCGTATGCGTGACTCGGCGACTGCCGTCTATGTGACGATACTTACATCGACGATGCTCGCACTTCTTCCAAGCCATTGTCGTCGACGTTGGCACATGTCGGCGACGACGATGTCGACGGCGAGTCTGTCATTTGAGAGCGAGGAAAGCAACATAATACTGGGGAAGACTTGTACAATGAGCGCGTGAACGATCCCTCAAGGTAAATCTTTGTCCAATCTACGAAGCGGTCAGCGTTTGCGCTTCGCACTTGAGAGCGAACTCACATGTAATGCCCGGCTACAGGTACGCCTCTCCCTTCCACTCCAGCTTGAGACCCACCAGCCCCGTCAAGTCCATGAGATCCGGCTGGTTGAGTACAATAGACCACTGCGTAAATGGCGGCGGATCCATATGGTTGCCCATCGGAATGATGCTGTCCACCTCGATGCCGTCGGGCTCGGGGATCGCCTGGCCACTTGCGTCCACCCGGTACTTGAACTGCCGCTCCTGAGGCATGCTCGTGAAGCCCAGCACCGTATCGTCACCGCGGATGTCTTGGTAGGCGCCCGAAGTGCAGATCGTCATCCAGACGAGCGCCGTGCCGTCCTGCGAGAGTGCTTCCGGCTTGGGGACGATTCCGACAAGGGAGGCGCGGAGACCGAAGACGCGGAAGCTACTCCCGTCAGTGAACGGGCCTGCGTTATAGGTACCCGAAGGAATGGTGGAGGGGTTGGGAGCGAGGGCGAAGGTGGCATTGTACGCTTCCTTGAGGGAGGTGATGACGCCGCTTCCTATGCCGTTGAAGCATGGCTGCAGAAGTCGTCAGCCGGAAAAAATCCAAAGAGCTCAGCACGCGTACGTCGTTGATCCCTCTGATGAAGTGGATGGCTGAGATGAAGTCAGTGATGAATAGAAGCAACGGATGGATGGACTGACGAGACTTATCGCTTGCGAAGCCCTCCTCCCACTTCTCGACCTCTTGAACGAGAAGAGCCAGATCTGCCTTGTAATCCTCCATGGCCTTCAGCGGATCGAGGACCACCTTGCTGTCCGTCAGCGTGTAGAACTTGAACGCCCATACCAGGTTGCGTAGCTCGATGAGGACACTGGTGCGCATGCTGTCCAGGCGATCGTAGAAATACAGCCGAGCCGTCTCGTACTGATCCTTCTCTCCCTGAAAGCTTTCGCGCAGCACCTGCAAGCGCGACAGGTCGGCTTGCGCAAGCTTGAGGGAAAGCTGGAGCTGCACGAACTCCTGCCCCGCCTTCACCGTCTGCGCGGTAGCCTGCGTCACCAGCTTCCCGTCGATAGCGTGCTTCTTGAGCTCCACGAGGTACGCCGACGCGCCCCCGATGGCCTCTGAGACCGCGAACTGCATCTGGTCCTCGATGTCGAGGGTCCACTTGTCCCACGCGGCGACGCCGGCGAGCTCTTCGAGGTCCTCGTTCCCCTTCTCGGAAGCGGGAAAGGGCGAGAGTGCCCCATCCCCGCTGGTGGCTGAAATGATCGAGTTCACGTTCGATATCGTGGTCTCGAGGAGGGAGGAGAGCATTTCGATGAGTTTCTCGAGAGATTCGAGCGTCTTCTTCGAGATGACCTTCGTGACCTCGCCCGCGGCCTCGGCGGCCGCAGCGACCTCCTTGACAGCCTCAGCAGCTTCCTTGGGGGCGCCGGCGGCTGGTCCTGGGTCGCCGACACACATCGCACCGATGGCAAGGGCGAACGCTGCGAGATCTCGTTAGTTGCGTCCATCCTGCGACGTCTCAGACTCACTAACGACGGCCTTGAGGATGTCGACAACGGCTTTGACAATCTGATGCACCTTCCACACCTCGATGCCTGCCCGGAACTCCGCCGCCCTGTCCTCGAGGGTGAGCTGGTGGCTACGCATATCGTTCTGCGCTGCGCGTAGGATCTGTTGCGAAGCGTCCCACTTTGCCTTCGCGTCGTCAGCGAGTTGTTGCTGCATCACGAGCGCGCCCTCCGCCTGCTTGATCATAGTATCCCATGCCTGAAGCTGATCGTCGAGGGTCGCATCCTTGTCGGTGAAGCGGTCGTACTGCTGTTGGAAAGCGGCACCAGCGTCGAGAACGCGAGTAATCGTGTCCTTGTAGTACTCCAACTTCAGGACGGGGGCGTAAGTGAGGCCCGGACCCGCCAGCTGAGATGCGCTAATCTGTTGTTGCAGCGCGGAGGCCTGGACGTTGAGGGCGGCAGAGTCATAGGACTGCGCGGTAGCGCGCACGACGTGCCACGCAATCGCGGAAGCGACGGTGGGCTGGGTCCAAAACAGCGTAGAGGCGATGCGCAGCTGAGAGGCGAGTAACTTGGCGAGGTGCCCGTTCGCATCCAGGTCCGGCGTCACATACTTCGAGAGGTAGGTGAGAGAGATGACCCCATTCTCCACGACGATGGACACGCCAACGTGACCGGAGTCGGGTCCTAAGTCGAGCAACTGCGGCTGCTGCCCTTCCAGCGCCACAGATACAGGTTTGTCAAGGTAGGTAGCCCAGAGGACGATCTGCGCCGCTTCGCGCGAAGAGGGGCTGAGCTCGAGAGTGGTCGGCTGGTCCGAAGTGATGACCCGTGCGTAGAGGCTTGCTAGCGCGAGCTCTGGCAGGGGTAGCTTCATGGTCGCCTCCGACGAAAGAGCGAGTATATCGGTGTATACACTCGTGAAGTCAGACTGGGCTAGGTCTAGAAGGGCCAAGTCGACGAAGACATCATGCACGAATGTCTAAATGAGTAAGATGTAAGTAACCGCCGCTCGGAAGAGTATTAATGCCCTACATTAGCCGAAGTGTGCTCGAAGTTCTTGGTGGCTGGAATTTTGGAGACCGCCGCTGAATTGGCCCATGCAGACCACCCTTGCGGCGACGAGGGGATCGAGTCGATCATTATAAAAGCTCAGGCGAGTTCGGTAGTTGTGTTTGGCGATGAAACTGCAGCGCATCCTCTACCTCCAGACTCTTTATAATGCGCAGTAAGATCTAGGCATGTTGAAGAGATGAAGGTATTTTCCCGAGAGGCCAGGACTTGTCGGTGGCTCGGTCGCGGATGTCGGTGCCCTTGGAGTAGATAAGAAGGCTTCCTCATAGATGCTTTATCGGGGGGTGATGAAAGCCGGCCTTTGCTCCCATGTCATGAAGGTCAGAAGCATGCCGGTTCGCACTGTGACCGCGTCGCGTGGCGAGCAACCAACTTGTTTCCCACGACCATCACCACGGCGTCGAAATATATCACCACGATCTTTAGAGGCAAAAGCAGGACCCGAGGAACAAGGCTATACATGCTTTGAGCCAAGTTCGGCTCTTCGCAAAGCCTTGATGGCATTTCGAGCCCCCAGGCCGCCCTCAGGCCACCGGTGATTTCTATGTTTGCACGCTCCCACAGATGCAAGGTCCTTGAATGCGTGAACGACATGATACCGTCATGATTAGGCGAATATATCCGTCTCTGACGTTGACCATCGACCTCAATAGGGACCGCTGGAAGCACCCGACCACCGACATTCAAGGCTCTCCACAAATCGTACACCTCCGACCACATCTCCCGACGTCGACAGGGACCACATGAGGGTCAGGACATCGGAGAGATGAAGTCTTGGTGCCGATGAAAAAGGAAGAAGGTACCAGTCCTTGCAAATTCACGGCGCTTCCAATCGGGCTCTTCAGACGCCCACTGAAAAGTAACAGTCGCTCTTGCGGTTATATACCTGACGAGAGCCCTTGTCATTCAGCAGGTACCCACTTCTACTCTTGCTTTTCACTTCCCTCTCTCACATCCATCATGGCTGCGTCCTCCACCTTCGAGCCCAAGGGTCTCCTGAACTCGGACGACAACTACATCCTCCAGCATGACGACGTGGTTAAGCTCCTCAAGTACGTCTGGGCGGGCGTACTGCTCCCCGTTACCGAGGACGCCTACCGGTCGCGCCTTCAAATCTCGGACGACGTCTTCAACAAGCTCTCGAGCGTCATCAAGCCGCTCGTACAGTCGTATGCTACGGTGGGTTGTCATCATTTCCCCGATACATGCTTACCCATTTCGATCCGTACAAACGCAAGTGCATTGCCAGGTGTTCAAGGATACGACGTACCCTGGCATCATCAGCATCGCGAGCAACGTGTACAGCTATGCGCAGAATGCGGGTGGCTCTAGCGATGACTCGTACTATGGTGAGCCCCTTTGTCTCTTTAGTGACTTGGGACGTGGGCATGACATCGTCGTTCAGCCGCCATCTTTCAATCCATTAGGCAGCTCGCCAACGACTTGCCGCCGGATGAAGAAATCAAGCTCAGGGAGACGATCAAGGAGCTCGTCGATATGGAGGTCAAAAGCATCGACAAGATCTACACGAAGTCGCAGTCCGCCATCGAGGATCTCCGCGCCTTCGAAGACGACACGAAGAAGGACAAGTCTGCCCTGACGGAGCGCAGCACCGCTGTAAACGACAAGCTGCAAGATGAGGTCGGCAGCCTCGACGAGCTTGAGAGGAAGCTGCAGCAGTATCGTGACGAGCTTGAGGCCGATTTGGCAGAGTATGAGCACGGTAAGGCCATCTTCTCGTCGGCGACAGATTCTGTGCTCATCTCTGTTGCAGACAAGATCGTCGCATGCACCACGCCCGCGTACTATTGGATTGGGCTCATCGGACTTATCTCTGCCGCCGCTGTTGCGGGAATCTACGGCGACAAGGCCGCCAAGATGGCCGCTCGCATCGACGAGGTCAGGAAGCTCATCTCCGACTACGAGCAGAAAATCAAGGATGAGACTCGGGTCGTTGGCGATCTCCGCGCCATCAACGTACGTGCACGCATCCTCTCACTGAGCCCCTCCCTTAGCCGATCCACTAGAATGACGTGGGAAATATCCTGAGCCTGATTGAGCCCTCCATCGCGGTCATCGAGACCATGATGGGGATCTGGCAAGCCATATCCGACGACCTCAAGAACCTCCAGGAGATGGTCGACACGAACGTCCGTGACGCTGCTGCCGTCGTCGCCGACCGCGTCGAGGCGAAGGTCGTGCAGAAGTGGAACGACCTCAAGGAAGCTGGTGCGTCCCGACCGTAGCCTGAGCCACCTACCAGACCTAACATCATTTTCCCAGTTGACAAGTACAGGAAGGCGGCATACGTGTCCGATGTCGATAGCGTGTCGTTGGATGATCTGTCCAAGCAGCTGCACGAGCAAGCTGGAAAGTAGGCGATCAGGGTTTTCCTACTATTGTAGACGAGGTAGTGCTGTATCGTACGCTGACGCTGTGTCGGATTTGTCTATGCAGAACTTCGTATCTAACGCGATGCTATTTCCATCGATTTCCTTCGATGTCTCAACGTTCCTCCTCATTTCCCCATGTCCGTTACCATCTCTATCGGCAGCTATGATATACAAAAGAATACCAATAGCATTTTTCCTTTGCCTCATAACAGGTTTGTGCATGTCTTTATATATTGGGTAGATAGAGCATATCGAAAATATTTGCTATGACCTTCCAATGTTCCCGTACTCTTCTTGGACGAAGTGATAGCATTGGGCATAATTTGGTGCCTCTGGTATCCCACAAAGCAGACGGTTTGGGGCACCGATGTGGCCTCAACGAGATTCAACCAAGTCCTCTCGGCGTTTGCCGCCCGCGAGTCATGATCGGGATCAGCGCCTATCGAAGAGATCGTACTTCCCCGCTCTGGTCATTTGAACTTGGACTCGGTGACCATGGAGGCCTACTCAACGTACCAGACCCCGCTCTCGTCGCGGTATGCGTCGAAGGAGATGGCGCACCTCTTCTCCCCCGCTATGCGCTTCTCAACCTGGCGCAAGCTCTGGCTGTACCTCGCCACCGCGGAGAAGGAGCTCGGACTTCCCATCCCGGACGACGCCATCGAGCAGATGAAGGCGAACCTGGACCTCACACCGGAGCAGTTTGACGTCGCAGCGCAGGAGGAGAAGAAGCGCCGCCACGACGTTATGGCACATGTGCATACGTTCGGGACGGTCGCCCCTGCCGCGGCGGGAATCATTCAGTGCGTGTATAATACATGAACTTATGCTGGAAGACTGACGCAAGATGCAGCTTGGGCGCGACGTCGTGCTACGTGACGGACAATGCGGACTTGATCTTTCTCAAGGATGGCTTGACGCTCCTCATTCGCTCGCTAGTCGTGCTGATCGAGCGTCTGTCCACATTCGCGGAGGTGCGTTACCCACTCTCAAGATGGTGCCTCAGTTCATGGACCAAACTCCCCTAGGCCAATAAGTCCCTCCCTACTCTTGGCTTCACGCACTTCCAGCCTGCACAGCTCACTACTGTGGGCAAGCGCGCCACCCTGTGGATCCAGGTCAGACTCCACTCGCTCCCTTGCGATGGATCCTTTGCTCATCTACCGTAGGACCTCCTTGCCGATCTTCGTAACTTGCGCCGCGCGCGGAGCGATCTGGGCTTCCGTGGAGCCAAAGGTACGACTGGAACTCAGGCCAGCTTCCTCGCTCTCTTCGATGGGGATCACGAGAAGGTCAGGTTGCCACCAAATTTCCACTGGCGATTCTCCATCTGACCTCGCGCGCAGGTCAAAGCCCTCGACCGTCGTGTGACGGAGCTCGCCGGCTTTGAGTATGCGTACCCAGTCGCTAGCCAGTGCGTATCGCACGCTAAGTCAAGTGCGCCACACCGATTGATTCTCCATCAGAACATATTCCCGCAAAGTTGACGCCGACGTCCTCGCTGCTCTCGCCTCCCTCGGCGCGACCGCACACAAGATCGGCACGGACCTGCGGCTGCTGGCTAATCTGAAGGAGGTCGAGGAACCCTTCGAGGCGAACCAGATCGGCAGCTCCGCCATGGCGTACAAGCGCAACCCCATGCGCAGCGAGCGCGTCTGCAGGTAAATCTCTCTCCCTCTCCCTTCCCCACTATCCACTGACCCTAATCTCTCAGTCTCGCCCGCCACCTCATGGTCCTCCACCAAGACGCGCTCGCCACCGCCTCCGTCCAGTGGTTCGAGCGCACGCTCGACGACAGCGCGAACCGCCGCATCGCGCTCCCCGAGGCCTTCCTCACAGCGGACATCGTCCTCAGCACGCTCCGCAACGTCTCCGAGGGCCTCGTCGTCTACCCCGAGGTCATCAAGCGCCGCATCGCGCAGGAGCTGCCGTTCATGGCGACCGAGAACGTCATCATGGCGCTCGTCAAGACGGGCGGCGACCGGCAGCAGGCGCACGAGGCGATCCGCGTGCACTCGCAGGCGGCGGCGCGGGAGGTGAAGGTGCATGGGCGGGAGAATGATCTGATTGCGCGGATTCGGGAGGATGGCTATTTCGATCCTATCAAGGGTGAGTGGTTTTGTCGAAGATGGTCGGTGTCGGAGATCTGACTGACCTTACCCGTAGACCAACTCGACTCGCTCCTTGAGCCCTCCAGCTTCATCGGTCGCGCGCCGGAGCAGGTCACCGAATTCCTTCAGGACTGGGTCAAGCCCGCGCTCGAGGACAAGGAGGCGCAGGAGGCAATCGCGGGGAGCGCGCGTGTCGAGCTGAGCGTGTAAGCGCTTCGGGCGCTTGGTGATATCGTGGCTCGGCGACTGGGTGGTGAAAATATACGCGCCGCGACGAAGGCGCTCAACACAAGTGAAGACGAATGTATGTTGTATGTTTTTATCTGTAATATGGATCGTGCTTCGACCTCGTGTATTACCTGCGAGATAGGCCAAAAGAGCTTTCTGTCATCGACACCGATGCTTTACTGTAGTCACAGCCAGCGATAACAAGAGTTCGATGAGTCGATCCCTCGAGCGCTTCCGCGTCTTCACGCAGCAGGAGATCCATGAAAAATGTACTGATTATTCCTACGTGTATTCCTGGTGATAAGTAGCTAGAGTGTTTCGTATAATGAAGCATATGGTGTCTATAAAGGATTGCATAAGTATCTAAGGCCGGAGAGAGCTCCTGCGTGAAGCGGCGATTAGACGACAAAGGTAAGTGAGTAAAGGTCAGAAAATGAAGGGGGTAGGTCTATGTGATGTTAATGCGCAACAATCAAGGGGGAAGACTACGGCAGATCGGAAGAAGTAAGAACATCTAGAGCTGCGAGTTCCAGTACTGCCAGTTGACCTGTGGTTGCTGGTTCTCCTGAGGCTGCTGAGGAAGCTGCGGGTACTCCTGCTTAGGAAGCTGCGGATACTCCTGCTTGGGCTGCTGGGGGAGCTGCGGGTACTGTTCCTTGGGCTGGTCGGCCTGGTTGGGCAGCTGCGGGTACGCCGGCCGCTGGTCCAGCTCAGGCAGCCTGGGCAGCTGTGGGTACTGCTGGTCCAGCTCAGGAAGCCGGGGAAGCTGCAGGTACTGCGGTTGAGGCTGCTCACTCTGCTGGTGGCCGTAGTAGCGGGAGATCTGCGGCATGCCATTGTACATCGGCGCCGGCGGACCGTAGTTCGGCAGCATCTGTGGCACGTAGTGCGATGGCATCGGCGGCGCGTGGAACGACGGCATCTGCGGCCCCCAGGTCGCCGCCGCCTGCAGGGGACGACGACGGGCCCAGAAGTTGTTCTGAGGCGTCGGCTGCGGGGCGTTCATCGACGAGGTGGGCGCGAGATTCGAAGTAGGCGGGGACGCGAAGTTCGAGATCGGTGTGGGTGAGGGCGTGAAAAGGGCCATCTTGGCGTAGTCCGGCAGGGTCATGGACGAGAGATCGGGCATGGACTTGTGCGCCTTGAGCGGGAAGGGCGGCACGGGGCGCGGGTTGAAGGCCGGCGCGTTCTGCTGGAAGGCGTTCAAGGGCGCGCCAAACTCCTCGGCGCCCAGGCGCCCAGGCGCGCTCGACGCAGACTCCTCGCTCTTCGCAGACAGGTCGCTGTCCGAGGAACCATCGCTGCTCGTCGACTGCGCCGACTTGCGGTGGCGCGGGGGCACGCGGTCCGTGTCATCCTCGTAGTCCTCGTCGTCCTCGTCGTCCGAGAAGTCGTCCCACAGCAGCGGAATGGGATACTTGGCGGCGCGAGCCTTTCTCTTCGACGTCGTCGGCCTGTCGTAGGGCTTCTCGCGCGGGCCGCGGCGCGTCTTGGGCTGCCACCCGTGCGCGCGCTCGCGGTGGCGGAAGCATCCCGCGGGGTCAGAGAAGCCCTTGTCGCAGCCTGGATGAGGGCACTTGATCCGCCTCGCGCCCGTGCTGCAAGTCTGTCAGTCAAGGCATCGGCGATAGAACGAGGGCACGCACTGCTTCGCGTCGACATGGTTCTCGAGCGAGTTCTTCTGGGCGAAGCGCCTGCCGCAGCCGGGATGGTCGCATGCGTGAGGACTGTAAAGCAGCGGTGTCAGAGATATTGAGTCCGTAAGCGACAGAGTTGAACACGCACAATCTCTTGGGAATGTTTTCTGGGATCTCCAGTGAGAGGTGGCCCTTTGCATGGCGCGTCTGGTCGCGTGTGCTCTTGACCTTGGTGTGGCACATCTCGCAGATGCCATCGATGAATTTCGGGAGGTTGTCCATGGTGATCAATTTCTGTCGGCCACCGTAAGTGGCGGCGCATTGCAGCGAAGCAGGTCGAGTACTCACCGGCTTAGGGCTCGTGGACATGTTCTTGATAGCGATAACTGCCATTGTGGTTGTGTGGAGGCAAAGGCTGAGTGTGGGTAGTCTGTGCTGGGTGTGCTGGTCTGGGATGGGTTGGTGAGGCAAACGCTCTCGCAAGCCCCGCCTTTATACCTGCTCGGCAGACAGGTGCTTTGATAGCTCCTCGATCGCTCGAACTCAGAATATCTCCGAAAAGGAAAGTTTTGTGTTCGTGTATGATCATTGAAAGGGCGGCGTTGTGGCGCGGTGCTTTTAATGAATGGCCGGCTATTCCACCCGCAAACAAAGCTCCGCTCCTCGCGAAAATTCGCAGGCTGGCACCCCAAGGTGACCCGCGCCGTCTGGCGCTACAGAACCGTGGTCTCGAGGGCGCGTACGCTCTACACGGCGCCTTCTCCATAAATGACTGCCATACAAGGTAAGTCGGCCACCCGCCATGTCCATGGGGTGTGTGCGCGGTTGCCATGGTGATAGGCGTATGCTTTGGGGACAAAGTACGGGAATGGCTGTGTTATTTCCGAGAATGGGCGTGTGTGTGGTGGGCATGTCGTCGGAGTGCCTTGCGCATGTCTTGATTGTGTCAGATGTGTCGTTTTGTCGACATAGTCGGCTCTGATAAGCATGGACAAAAACGGAACAAGAACGGAAGCGTGAGAAACTTTCGGAGATACTGTATGTTTGTTGCACGTGCTACGCACGTTGGAGCTAAATGGAGTTGAAGAATAGGTTCAAGTCAAGCTCCCCGAAGCTCAGTCCTCACCAACGCTCTTCTTTTTCGAGCCATGGCGGCGCTCAACAACCATACTACACCAACGCAAGGGCTTCCTACAGTCGTCTCGCCTATAATTCACTGGCAAAAGTGGCATATATAATGTTGGGACAACAAACGCCGGCTTCGGGGTATTTAGTTGCCATGCATCATTGATTGGTCACTAATTCCTTTAGTATGCAACAGTGCGATGCAATTATTCAGTCCTAAGGTATACTAAAAATACAATTATTCTTCCTTCGCCAAGCCAATAGTACCGGTCGAGCGACGTCGTTGCCTATTCATGTGGACCGCACAGCCTAATCGTGCGGAGCGCGCGCCTGGCCAGTCGCAGCAGCCTTGCCGCCGGCCTCGCGCAGCTCGCCCTTCTCGTGCATCTGCGGGTTCTTCGACATTTTGCCCATGACCTTCTCCGTCTTCCCGACAATCTTGTCGGTCAGCTTCGCGTGGCCCATCGGCTTGTCGTCTTGCCCGCCGACTGCGACACCACCTGTATGAGCGTCAGCAAACAGCGATATGGAATGTGACGAACAGGCGAACGCACCTTGCGACGTCGGCTGGACGCCAAGAGGGCGCTCCTCAGTGAAGGCCGTGCGCCCGGCAGCGCTGCCGGTGCGGTGCTGCTGCTGCAGGCCCTCCGTGCTATCGTCGCGTGGGTGCGAGGACGGCTGGGGCTGCCTCATATGCTCGCGCTGCCACGTCGCGGGGTCGGTGTCCTCAGCGTTGGCGAACGCGCTGCTGTCCATGCGCTCCATCTCGGGAACGCGGGTGCCGATCTGAAGTTCGCGTCAGCAGCCTAGCGCTACTTGTAGGTCAAAGACCATCCAACTCACCGGCTGCTCATCGAAGTGCTGAACGTGCTGGTCGGACATGTTGTGTTGTGTTGGGTGGATGAGTATGTGGTTGTAATTGTGGTTGATGGATACCAAGGTAAAGTGAAGATCTACGACCGCCAGCTCGCTTTTATACCCAAAGACGCCCTATGTAACCTTTGACGACACTGGGCGTCATGGAGGAGCGCTCCCCACAATAGGAGGGTCCCTCCTCGCGAATTCTCCTCCCCATGACGCTGGTGAATCCTCTCCTCATGACGCTAGTCGACAGCGGCGAAATCAAGGTCGAGGCAAGCTGAAGTGCGAAGTCCACCGTGACGTCATGAAAGAATGGAACTGGCGGCAAATGCCGGCGTGATGCCCGCAGGCACCCACAACGCCACTTTGTCCACAGGCACCCACAATGCAGCAGCCTACAACGCGCCACGGGCTTGAAGCTGGGACCACTTCGTGCGGGTCGTACAGGGGTTGAACGAGCTCGAGATACTTGTGTACGCTTGTAGGTTCTTCGTGACAGCAGGGCCAGTCCCCGATGCTATTTCCCCAGCTAACATCGCACGAGTTGCCAGCGATCCGTCCGCGAGGACAGGGGAAGGGAAGCTTGTAGCTACCAACATTGAAGTCCGCATCAGCGGTCGCAGATATAAGAAGAGCTACACCGTCGCAGTAATCGCAAAGAGCTGGACGCGACAAGGGCGGGGGCAGTAGGCGGTCATCACGGAAGGATGATAGGCGCAAGGTTATGCGACGTTCGGGGCCGCAGCTCGCATTGAAGCAGAGTCCAGTTCAATTAGGTCCGTATGGAAATCGGACGAGGAAGCACACCTCAGGCCTCAGCGGGAGTAAGCCTGACCTACGCGGTATACAGAGGCAGTGCGACTGGCGACGGAGCATGTCGCGGGATGAATTGACTGAGCGGACTCATCGGTCTTGACAGCGATTTCTAAGTGCGCCGGACATGCCGACGCGAAGCGCGTACGACGTGCGAGTCGGAAGGTCATGTTGAGATCATGAGAAGGACAGCCCATAGACGGAAAGCAGCGAGCGAGGAGAGTCGTATAGACGATGCTGGAACCATGTACACGACGGCCATGTATTTCCGCGTCAGATGGACGAAGGGCAGTCCAGTGATGTACGACTCCGAGAGGTATTTCTGTAAGTGATCGACACCAGAGCAGGTAATCCAGGAGTGGACGGCCGTTGAGAGAAAATTATGAGAGGAACTTGAGAGGAACGAGGCTTTGTACGTCGCAATGAGATGCTGCTATTGACAGGAGTGCCATAAGAGAGCCTAGCGCCAGGGCGTTATGGGATTGGCTAGCGCCGGATGCTGCCGTCTGTCAATCCCAGGCCCTGAGCAAAGGACCTGAACTTCGACATGAGTAGATCGTCCTGCCTTCGTAAAAGAGTAGGGTCTGTCGAGCTTCGCTACTGTGCTGAACGTGCGCTCATCCCTGAGGACGGGAAGAGTGAGAGGGAACACACGTCGTCTACGACTCGGCAATCGCTGCAACCAATGCGGGCGACGAGATTGCAGGCGCTGAACCCGCGAAGTCCGCTGACCCCGTTCTACACGACCTGGTGCCAACGTAACGCGCCACTCAATGGCCTGCTATCAGCCCACGACCTGCCCACCGTCAGCTGGTGGCAGATGTGCGGCCAGCTGATGCAGAGATGGTTGATGGCGCCGCCTTAGAGGCAACGAGTGCGACGATCGATGAATACGAAGAACTTCGCGCTCCTGTAGCACGTCCGTGCCCATCGACAGATTGCATGTACGCAGCTTCGGGGCGGAGTGAACCGTCCAGACACAGTTGAGGCGCGGCCAGCGAAGCGACTGGCATAGACTAGGAGCAATCTACGCCAAGGGATTGCAGATTCGCCTAGCGAAGGAGATGTTCGGCGAGTCCAGGGGGTCGCCGGCGTCGGGGCGCGGGGGTCGGTCGAGCCCAACCCGAGAAGCGTATTGTTCTTATGGGCAGGGTTTCTAGACCACGAGTCTGCGACCGGCGGAGGGACTAGAATAGCCGTGCTTTGGGTTCAGCCCGGCGTCAGCATCGGATAACGACGTCGAGCAGGTAGAGCGCAGCCTGGGTAAGAGCTCGCAGAGGTGTGCCTGACTGAGGTCGGGCATGCTCGGAGGGAAAATCAACTTGGGGGCGAGCAAAAACTTCAACCGTGCACGTGCACCGCGGTTGGAAATTGAGGTGGGCGCCTTTTTGGAGCCGTCCGGGGCACTTTCAAGCCGCAATTCGTTGCAGGTTCCGATGCTTGATCTCAACTATAAGAGGGCCTCGCCTCCATCCTGAAGCCCTTTCCCCCAATCTACCCCCGCGACGCA
>JAMQCK010000225.1:0-35868 GCA_024196135.1 Pleurotus ostreatus/Saccharomyces cerevisiae fusant | reverse complement strand
TCACACGTGGCAGCGCGCGGCGAAAGAGTCACAAGATTCTCCATGTCGATGGGGCTGGGGCGGCGGTGGAATTGGCGGTGGTCCGAGACGGTAGCGGCGGTGGTAGCGCTGGAGTATGACGGCAGGCGGAGAACCAAGGAGACGGGAGGAAGGTGGAGAGCGACACCTTCGTATATGTAGCCACAAGCCCCGTGTCTGCAATGCAATGGCGATTGAGCGCGCCTGCCGGCCACTTGACCTGCCCCGCGCGCGTTCTCATGAGCGGTGGGAAGAGATGAGCAGTAAAGCTTGTACCCTACTTCCCTGCCGCTTCTGACTTGCTTCCCCTCCCTCGGAGTCCAACGCAGCGCTGTGTATGTATCAGAGAAACCAGAAAGGGGGCATCCTCACCTCAATATGCTCATTGTACGCACCCTCATCACGTACGTTTCTCGTGTCCGAGCCCGCGCGGCCGGTCGTGTCGCGAAGCTTGCCTCACGCCCACATAGGGACCAGCACTGCGGCGCCAACATCCATGATAGAGTATATCAAAGTTACGCCAGTTCATGCATGTGTAGGTAGGAGAGAACCATACCTGCGCACGCACCCCCGCTCGGGATCGGGTTGGCATTCTCAAGCGACAGTGACCAGAAGATTGATCGTACAACATGAGTAGACATGCCTGGGTGATCTGCGGCGGAGAAGGGGCCGAAATACGAGCTGAGACTCATGATATACTACGAGCTGCGACTCATGATATACGAGCTGCAACTCATGATGTACGAGCTGCGACTCTTGATCGCGCAACGTGCATACAGCGCCTCCCTCGCTTTGGAAAGCCTATCCCGCTCTGGAGAGTTAAGAGAGCCATGCACGCAAGCCTGCGGCGGGGACGGTCGGGTGCGAGCCTGCAGCGAGGGCGGTCGGCTGCAATTTGGAGGGTGAAGTGTGAAAGCGAAGGCTGGAGGATGAAGGCGAAAGTATCTGACGCGGAGGGGTGACGCTGGAGGGGAGGGGTGACCCTGAGGGGGAGGGGCGACACCGAGGGAAAGGTTGACGCTGAGGGAAAGGGAGACACTGAGGGGAGGGTTGATGCCGAGGGAAAGGGCTTTCAGAGTACGCAAAAGGAAGGAAGGGGACGGGGAGGAGAGAAGAGTGAAGTCGTCAACGGCGCCCCTCGCGCGCTTCCAGCTCCGCTGCTCCTCCACGCGGTCGCTGATTCGCCGCTCCTTCAGACACTTCGGGCTCCAGCGCGCCCCTTCCGCCGCCCTCCTTCACCACCCCCGCGTCGCCTCTACCTCCGCCACCCTCGATCGGCTCTTATGCCCCCCCCCCCCCCCCGCGAGTCACCGCTAAGTCCCAAGACCCACGCGTCGCCTCCACCTCCGCCACCACCCTCGCGGCACCCAGCTCCTCGCCTCGCACACTGTCAGCGCGTTGTGCGACTTCGCCTCGGACGCCGTCAGCGCCGTCAGCGCCCCGCACACCGTCAGCGCGTTGCGCTTGGATACGTTCACCGCGTTCCGCCTCGCACACCGCCTCCCCAGCGCGCATAATGGGGGGAGCGGAGAGGAGGAGAGGCGAAGACGAGGAGAGGCGAAGACGGGGAGAGGCGAAGACGGGGAGAGGGCGACGGAGTTGTGGTCATATGAGATGGCAGTGGAATTGGGGCGAGGAGAAGCGGAAAGAGGAGGGCGTAAGGGTGGGGCAGAAAAGGGTGGAAAGAGGGAAGCGAGCTTGCGTGAAGAGTCCAGCGGGCGACAGCGAGCTTGCGTGAAGACCCCAGCAGAGGAGACGAGGCAGCGGGAAGGCCGTGGCGGAGGAGGTGAAGCAGCGGTCCGTTCTTCTGTTCGAGAAAAGATACAATCGTTCTTTCGTTCGAGAAAAGATACAATGGGAAGGGATTTTAGGAAGGGAAAGTCGTTTGGGTTAGGGGGAAAATGAAGCAGGGAAGGGTGGGAAGCTGAAGCGAGTCGGGGAGGGAGGGAAGCTGAAGCGAGTCGGGGAGGAGGGACAGAACGAGTGGAGGAGGAGGGAAGCTGAAGCGAGTCGGGGAGGAGGGAAGCTGAAGCGAGTCGGAGAGGGGGGACAGAACGAGTGGAGGAGGGAGGGGCGGTCAAAATATGGAACTGGGCGGAGAGGAAGTGGGAACTTTGACACAGGATCCGCCGCCTATCGCTCCTCCTGAGTGGCGGTCCATCCCTCCTCCTTCAGACGCTTCCTTCGACGACGCGCCGGGCTGCGATGACGCTGCATACGCGCTCCCGGCTGCGACGACGCTCCATACGCGCTACGTCGCCCTCGCACCCTTCGCCGCATGTGCATCGTACTGCCAGACCCTCGCGCATCGTACTGCCAGAACCTCGCGCACCAAGCACCCCCCCTCCGGGATTGAGGTTGACCGGTTGGTATCTCGCGCCCGAAGGACAGGACGAGCACTGGGCTTGCGTCAGCTCATTTTCGGCTTAGGCGGCCTCGTCCAGCAGCCTTTCGTCCCTCTCTTGACAGCGTAACAGACATGAGGACAAGTGAATCCAAGGTTGAGGGACTCACCTCTCTTTGCGGACGCGTTAGTCCACAGTGTTCTATCGCAGTTGCCAGTAGAAGAGAGTGAGGCCGCACCAAACATGCGTACCTCACTTTAAAGAGCTCTAGTCTGCGCTCCTACTCAGTCCGGAATATTGATGAGCACAGTCTTTGGAGTTCGCGGGGGTTGAAAGCGCTCGAAAGACCTCCAATTGGGCGTCGACGCAGCTGAGGCTGGGGACCGACGTGGTCAAGCAGCAGGTCCTTCATGTGATTCCAAAAGTTCATGTAGGATATTTCGAAGTAAGTGCGAGGCATTCTGAGTTCCGCCACGGACGTGGCCATGACTGTCGGGAGCAAGGCGCGTGGCACTGACCCGGAGTTCGGCCCGCTCGGTGCGGTCCGACGCTTCCGCGCGGTGACGCAGCTTGCGTCTTGCCATCGACTTGCCATGGCTTCGAGTCTTCGGCTGCTTCCAGCGCGCGAGCGAATTCATCCTGGGTCTGCTCTGAGCGGAAATGTGATTGCTTCTTCAAGTTCCGGACACATCGCGCGTGACTATCGCAGACTTCAGCGCCGTCGGATACGCAACCAAGAATCTAACAAACGAAGGGTTTCCCGGATCTCTTGAAGCAGCCGCGTATGATTGCAAGGCTGCTCAAGTACTGTCTCTGTCTCCTTCCGCATTCCACACCGCGCACAATCCCGCCTTCCTCAACGCGGCCGCCCGGCCACATACTGGGCGTACAACGGAGGACCGCGGCTCGAATTCAGCGGGAAAAGCCTCATCTGCGGTACTATACTAGTACACAGTGCACCGGCCGTTACCCGCGGCTGTGCTCGTGCATCCTTCGCACTTGATCTTTCGTCTTGAGCCCGTCGTCAGCGACTTGAGAGGCATCCCCCTCATGTACGGCCTGCTCTTCGACTTTCGAGACCATGTATACTGACTTTGTGTAGGAGAAGCGCGCCGGATATACGATTCACGCCGAGAGCCCGCTCAATAGGGCACTCTTCAACTACGTCGCGTCGATATCTGCAGTGCGTAACGCAGATCTGCGAGCCCGGTCGGTGCTGGCACTCCCGCGAGAACGTCTGGGAAGGGACAGCCCACGACCGCGATCCATCCATTGCACCCTCGCGTGCGTGCGCTCTCTTCGCGACAAGCTGCGCGCCCTCATTGCGTGCGGATTCGCACACTATAGGCCGCAAATCACGCCCGTTGAGCCCGCCACATCTCTCAGCGCGACGCGTACCTTCGACAAATTCCTGTCACAGTCTGTAACATTGCGTGCATGCTCGCCCACGCACCGCAACATTTCCCGCCGAGCCGTCGCTATCCAACCCAACTTCGCCTACACCCTTCGTGATCTGGTCGACGCCATCGGACTCGCCTCCGCTGCGCGCACGTCAAGCCACCAAGTCACTCGAAAGCACCTGCGCTCGGCATATCCAGTACCTTCGACCGGGTGCGGCGAAGACAGAAGACAATGGGGCGTCCCCGGCAGAAACGCTGCGCGATCGGGCTCTGTACGGGACCGCGAGAAGGCAATTCGATTTTTCACGAAGGCAACGTGCTGCCTCTTGGGGCGAGTACAAGTATGCAGTTGAGCTCGCTCGCATCATCGCTGATGACGACCATCAGGGTGTCGAGTGCGCTTATGGGCTCTCGCTAACTGGAGAGAGTGTTTGGCTCCAAGACTTAGCGGCGCGCGGAGACATCGTAGCGCGGTGGATGTGTTGCAAGGGCTGTGCTTATAATCAGGTAATTCATTCTATTGGTCAGAGACGAAGCAAAACATTCACTATGTTCGCAGTGCAACAAGATGGCGGTCGAGGCTCGCGAGACCTTCAATTGCTGATCCTGCTCCTCAGTCCTCGATTTCTTCAATTCCCGCCGGAGCACCCACCGGTTCCCTCGTCGAGCGGCGCACGACACCCACCAAGCGCTCTCTTGGGTGCAGCAGCCACAAGATTATCAGATTGCTTTGCTCGGGAGCTGCAAGGCATGATGAGGATGTGTGAACTGAAGACAATGGTGGTGGTTGAGAAGAAGGAGCGAGGTGATGACTGGTGTGAGAACCTCGGCACTGAATATTTGCTGTAAGATCTTCATATGATGCCAGCGTTGTATACCATGCAGTGGTAGTCAAGCGCTCTGGAGCATACTTTGCTGGGAGTCATCTGTCAATCGAATAGTCTTCAATGAAGCAATGTCAAGAAGCAACAGAAGAGATCCTGAGCTGGGAGGAATGAAATTCTCCCTTAGCCACGCTATAGGTGGCGGTGCCAAGTGAGGTATTTACTTGTACCCTCAACCCAAGGAAGCATGCCCGTACAGGAGAGGAGGACGATGGATTAGGGGTGCCCGGCACCGAAGCCCAATGTGTCTAGCCGTGATTTTCAGGATGAGGTCAGAGAGCAGAAGAAAGCATTAGGAACTGTACTGAGGCTCCTCGCAGAAGATACTAGCTTTCAATGTGACGTGAGCTGCTTAAACGGCTGCAGGTATGTGAGCTAAGAGCAAACAACGATTGTTCCATCCCGCTAATGACTCTGCTCGAGATAGCATGGCTGTTTGGCAACCGTTGACCACACACTTGCTTTGACACTTGATAGCTCTCCTTAATCACGGAAATGAGCTGCTCAGACCATCACCACAAGCATTGTTCTGATCCGCACCATCTTTGAAACTACAATGACGTGCGCGCAATGCGCCATCTTATCGAGCAGCTCGAGCAGCTCTCCGGCGACCAACCCTTTGATCCAGGCGCAGACTATGCCTCTGTACTCGAGAAAGTAAAAGCTGGATGTAATCATGCGTTTCGCGCCGTCATCCACGATCCACCACCGGAGCTCAACATTTACAACTCAAACCACATCAACATCGTCTGTCAAACATTTGGTGCCTTCGAGCGCGGTTAGGCGGTCACAGACCGTCCCGAGGGCAAAAGCTTGGCTCCCCTCTTACGCCGCCTTACCCCGCAGATGACCGCATGGGCTATGCTCTTCCGCCCAAACCGCGGCCAGATGGTTGATCCCACCAGTACGCGCAAGACAGGGCGCGAGATTGCGGGCATCATCCAGGTGTACCTCACTCTCCTGGAATCTGACATGACAAACACGAAGCCGCTACTGCACGCGTATCGAATCATTGTCGTGCAAGCGCTCGAACTCTGGCTCGGCTTCCCGCACTACATCGTAGGTGTACAGGCCGAGGAGGCGCGTGCGCCGCTGCGCCCCAAGGGCAGCTCCAACTTCTCCAATCTCACGTTCGGGCTCATTGGGATCTTCTTTTACATCCAGAACATGCTGGCGTACGAAGGGAACAAGCCCACTGCCGCAGATTGTGCGCTCTTCCGCCGCAGCCTCCAGGAGGCCGGTGTGACAGACGTGAACCTTTACAGCGCCATTTCCGTGCAAACAGACTTTCTCTGCAACCTCAACATGGGCCCTGTCACTGGCCCTCAGAAGTGGACAAAGCACTTTGCACTGCTCACCGAACTTGTCAAGCAAGCGGACCTGTAGCCGTCAAAAATACCATCTGCGGTCATTACCTCTGTTCTCTCTGCCGCGCCGACCTGCCTGCGCAGCCCAGACACGCATGCTGGAGCCTACTGGACGGCGCAGCTCATCAACAATATGTGCATGGTCGCCAGGAGTAACTACACGCTGGTGCGCGCCATTGCGGGCGGCATCTTCAACATCTTGTACTCGCTGGACCTTTCGAACGTGCTGTACAACTACCAACCCCTCGCGCAGCAACTGGCTGCGGGAATGGCGCACGCACGGATTCTGCACGCCTTTTGTTGGCGACACCTGCACCCGCCCGCAATTCACAACATCACGCCGCGGCCAGAGCTCTTCTGGCGCAATGTCGTGCAGGTGTACCAGATCTACACGCGTTGTTACGAAGTACACCGCAGAAGTGGGGAGTGGCAGAGCCGCCTCACTTGCTATAACTTGCAGGTGGGTGTGCCTTCGTAGAATAGCTTGACAAGCGCTGATGGGCTGCAGGGACCCCACAATTGTACGGCTAAGATATACCCCTGAGGCGACGCTGCGTTCTGCTCGGGAAGCTGCCAACGGATGCATTGGGAGGAGCAACACTGCAAAACATGCTGCGCGGACACTGGAGTATGGGACCTCAACGGTACGTCCTCCTATCAACTGTTCATAACTCTACTGCACGGTTATGCTTCTCCCACAAATACCTATCTCTATTCTTTGTCTTTGTTTTACACCAAGAACCGTGCTTATACCCCATTTAATCATCACCCGTTCACCATAACCTACAGTCATTCCTCTTTACAACATGTGTTCCGCACCCCGCACATTATCATTACGCAGGCGCCCTCTCTATTGTCGACCTCATGTTCATTTGCTCCCTTGCGCACGAGCAACTCGCGAACAGCGCAAGGCGACGCATTGCGACGGAGATGGCCCAAATTCTCAAGGGACGCGGCAGCTTGAGGCTTGAGCAGAGCACCCAACAGAGCAAGGGCCCGCTGCCCAAACAGATTGTCGTTCTCTGTGATCTAACGGACACCATCCTGAACCTGCGCGAGACGGTCTACACCTGCGGCGTTGGAAAATATGCCCACCCACTCATCTCTCCCGACGCCATAACCGTCGGATCCTCATGAACCTCAGGAGATGGCGTGTGCAGCAGCTGGCAGAAGTGGTCATTAGGGCGAGTCTGCCTCCAAGCAGGTCACATGACCTCAACTCTATGAATCGCTTATGTAACTTCCTAGAGTTGAGGTCACCTGATTTTTATCTATGCTTTGCCTGGGTGGGCCCGTACATACGTGTAAACCTACCTTTCCTTTCCCTCAGTCGCTATCTCACTAGCAGGAAGAATGAGGTCTTGCGCGTCCTGCGCTTATTTAGCTCGTAAAAGCGGCTTCTGCCTCTTGTTCTTGCCTTGAGCATCTTTCGACCCTAGCAGAGCAGGCCCAATCGTTGTAGAGTGGTCAGATCCTGCCCTCAAAGAGTAATTTTACTCTCCCTTGCTTGATACTAAGGTCAAAACATCGGACGTGGTGATGGAGCAGACAGCTATCTCGTGCTAGCAGTCCACAAGCGTCCATACGTCTCCCCCACCTCTGACTTGCCTAATTTGGTAGGGCGTGGGAATCAACTGCCGAATCTTGCGTGTAAGCCTACGCCGTCCCCTTTCAAAGTCAATACATGGCTTCCCATGGAAGACTTGAGTGCTAAAAATATAAAAATACAACGGTCTGTGAGCCTCCATACGGCAACAGAGCATTCCCTGCATGCTTGGAATATGTTGTGTGATATTATAAATGGCCGCTTACTGGTCTGTAGGCTAACATGCTGTAGCGGTACAAGTGAGTAGAAGGGGCGATGTTTGATTCAGGCTCTACCGTTTTACCCTTCTTGTTCAAGTCCTCGGTTCGGGTTCCTCTTCCCTCGCCTTGTGAGTGAAAAGTTTATAAAGCTGATACCCTCCATTTTATTATGTAGCTATAAGTAATACAGAGGTCAACTATTCCATCCTTCCGTGGACCTTCCGAAGCAAGCAAGGTTTCTATATTTCTCCATCACTGTTTGCTGAATTATCTGGAACAGGAGGCCATGAGCAGTGAACTCTAAAACCGACTCGGAGGCAGGCGAAATCTCTAAGTTCATTTTGTGGTGTTGCCAGTTGCCAAAAGACGTTCCTCCCCCACAGACATCAGATTTCTCTATAAATCATATGGATTCATGGTAAAAGTTGGTACTCCAACAATCCCATTGCTCAGATGAACTTCCACGAGCTTGTTGAGGACGACAGTGCAGGCCAACATAGACCCACAAGCAAGATTCGGCAGTTGATTCCCATGCCCTATCAAATTAGGCAAGTCAGAGGTGGGAGAGACATATGGATGCTTAGTCCACGCAACGCCCATCGCGTGCGTAGGCCGCCCCTTTGCAGAATTTGATTCCATTATGCCTCCGTGGACGCCTTCTTCCGACGTACAAGATAGAACCTTCATATCCGGAGGCTGATTCCAATAGGCAATCGCGCTCGTCTCACCTTCAAGTTGAGAAATGTCCAGCTGTGGGCTGGATACGGAAGCGTTCTCGACTATCCTCGCTCTCGATATGCGCGTTGTCAGTCTCAAGTACAGTATATTCTTCGAAATTGATGCCGCGTTGGTAATTCGCTTTATTGTGCTGGATTGTCCTGAGACAGGAAAGAAAACTCAGATGCACAGATAGGGAGATGGGGGCTGTTGACGCGCTGCAGTAAATTGACTCGACAAATGTCGCGAGAGCGTACATCGCGCACTCGAGGGATGTGGCACACCCTCGAAGAGATAAGTAGAGAGGGTGTAGGCGCACGTGCCAGGATATAGTCAGTTTTTAGGGGACCATCAATGGGAGGAGCAACGACGATCTCCAAATCATTTTGCGCGGCCAATGGGCGACAGAAGAGTAAAGGCATTGTTCAGATATAGAACTCAACACTTGTAGTCTAGTCTATCATTGACGCCTCAGAGGCACACAATAGAGCTCATAATCTGGGTTGATGTTAGACAGGTAGGCTGTACATGATACTGGATATGGAGAGGAAAATACAAGTGTTCATTGTCTAGATTAGATCAAAAGCACCTCGCTCAGCCCAGTCCCCCGGTCCTGCTGGAAAGTCAGTACAATGAGAATCATCTGAAAGTAAACTTCGACTTGCCTTCTAGACAATCTGGTGCCCGCACTTCAGACAAAAAAATGCCGGAAGTCGGTGCCACTGCGCAACCTTCGCAACTCCTTTGTGATGAGGTACTTGGCCGCGCGGATGCGGGCCACCTCGCCAGCCACCTCCGGGCTATGGAGCCAGAAGGACGGGTCTGGGACCGCCTGCTCACTCCTTCCGGCGCGGGCCTGCCGGATGGCATACAAGATGATCCTCTCGATGGTCTGCGGCGCAGACCTGGCATTTGTCCTACGCCAGATGGGCAGGCATGCCAGCTCGATCCACGTTGTTGCAGGCCACGGGATGCGGCCGGTGGCATCATGAACGTCGCTGTCAATGGCCGTGTCCTCGTCCCAGAAAAGGTCAGTACGAGGGGGGATCTCTATGGGGCGGTCTTCGCAAAGAAGAAAAGCGAAGTAGGCTTGGGCCCACTGCTGCTGGGGTTCGAGTAAGAGGAGATGGCAATACGTATGCTTTGTGCCTGTAGACAGCACACGCGGAGCAGAGTGTGGCAGCCGGCGCATCACCTGAACTGCCCCCTCTGCGTCGGATTGTAGAGCTCTGCATGAAGGCGATGACCCGCGACGCATATTCACTGACAATCTGCCTGTGAGTGGGCTGGGTTAGGGAGTGTCTGGAAGAGCGGGATAGACACCTACGCCAATATTGCTTTGAGTACTTGGTATATGATAGTGAATCACTTGGTCGTTGGCGTCCAGGGACGGTAATGCGACCTCTAGGTACCCGTCTCGGACGGCGAGACGGGCACGCCAAGGAGCGAAACATCAACGGCCCGCAGTAGGTCCCTGGCGCATGATAGGTCAGCTCACTGTCGGGCACCTGAACAGACTGAAGTAAGAGACTCGCACTTTATTTCGTCGCATTGAGCAACGACTACTTCGTTGACGAGAACGTACTCGGGACATTGGACTAGGCTACATGGATTGAGCGAAATATAATCAACAAGCGCGAGGGTGAGGTCTCTGAGGCGACGTACTCCCAAATGCGGGGGCCAGCCAGCTCAGCAGGTGAGCGGCGCAGCATCGCGAACGGCGCCATCTGCGCACGGTGGGCCTCTTGAGCGCCGCACCGCATCTGCACGCGCGGACCTCACCACAGGCGTGACTGAGCGCGCATAGCGCACCACGTGATCGCATCCATCGTCGCCATTGTTTCTCTCCTCCTGCATGTCATCACCATCCTCCGGCTCACTGCCAGAGTCATGTGCGCCGTTTGAGTGTCGTAGATCCATCAGCAGCCATTGTGCGTCCGTAAGAACGAGCCTTAAGTAGAATGCAGTCATTCAATACACTGTTACGTGTTGCGTGCAACGCTGTTACGTGCAGCGTGCACGCAACATCCTTTCCAGCGCACCATTCCCGATTCCTCTAGTTTCCGGTTCGTCTCCGAGTTTCCTATATATCCTACGGATTCCGCTTCGTTCCGAGTTTCCTACGTTTCCGGTGCGCTTCATGTCCTTACGATATTCCGCTTACAATTCCCGCTTCCTTTCCGCTCCTTCGTTACGACTCTTATGTCACTATCGCTGTCCTCCCCCGCACTTACGGTTCGCTTCCGCGTTTCCATGTGCTTCCTTAGTTTCCGATTATTCCGGATTTCCGCACTTTCCTTATCGAGCATTTCCGGACTTTCCTTATTCCACTGTCTATCTAGTATATAAGGCTGTAGCCTAGTTATCAGTAGACAGACTCAATATCAACATGGATAAGCCCTCCTGTTGAGAATTGAGGTCCATCCTCTTCTTTCCTAAGCCGAACCTGCACCTCTCCTTGATCCCCCCTTGATCCCTTCTTGCCTTTTATCTGTTTCCTCGTCTTTCCTTCTCTTCCCTCCTCTTTCCTGCGATGTTCTGGGTGGGCATGAATAGCTAATCCGATCCGGGGTAAAGGAGATTGATCTTGGCCTCAACAGCTAGGCTGCACGGTCCTAACATACGCTGTAAATATGCGTGGGGCCTGATGACGCACCAGACTCCCGGTGTCAGCTAGACATCGTCTTGGTCAATGCGATCTGATATCGATAGCCGGGGCGCATGTATGGGCACCGGAGAGCTCACACTTGGCAGGATGTGGATCAAGCTTGACGAAGTTGCGAGCAGCCTGAGCTCCTGAGGTGGACGGCTGATTCAACATTGTGGGAGGGAAGGTCGTACGAACGCGATGCTGGTAGTGGGAGGAGGTCCTCGAGATTGACAAAGGAGCTCAAGCATACTCAATCCCCCTTTGGTGCTCTTGCACGCATCGGGTCAAGTTCAAAATTCATGGAGGGATACATATATATACATTCAGTACATGGATCGGTACTATATAGCACTGAGAACCTTTGGGTTAGGGTTAGTTCGCGATGGCTGCTATAGTGCGTGTGTCTGTATTAAGCTGACACCCACTTACTCACGTATCTGCTTCAGGCACAGTCTAGCTCTGTCCGCGCAGAGCATCACTTAGATCTTCGCGGCTGCAACACTCCTTGTAAGCAGTGTCACGGCGCGGTTGTGGTGCGTGTGTCTGGTGAGCTGATCGCGTCCAATAAGGTTCCTGAACATTCTCCTCTGCTAGGTCAACATTGCAAGCACGCCGTACTACCTTGTGCGTGGCGCATCACACTGTTGTAGTGGTACTCTCTCTGTGCGTCCACGAAAACTGAGGCACAATAGTAGCTTTCAAGGTACAACACAGTGTATTTCTGTAGGCCTGAGTAGGGTATAATCGACGCTTCTATTGTACTCTCCCTTGTACGTAGATACAGTGCCTGCAAGAAATCAATTACCTGCCTTTCTCGCCAGGACATTCCCACCACCCACAGCGCAGCCCGTATCAGGGCGAAAGGATATACATTTTGACACAGAGATTACTGCCTGATCTCTAACAGACCACCAACACCCACCAATTTTTTAAAATGTCCTGGTTCAAAGTGGTCAAAGTCAGCCAGAAAGCAGGGTCTGTGATCGACTCTCAGCAACTGCCAAAACCTGAAGGCTGACCAGGCCAACGAAAAGCCTGCAACACGCCACAGAGAGCACCTTTTGAGCTGCTTCTTTTGCCTTCATGCTCACTCATGCTTCTACAGATACCCTAAGTGCATCTAACCTGAATATAAGCCCGCGACATGAAGGGCCACGGCCTCCGCTGTGGCCAGTGGGCCAGTGGGAAATACCTGCCTTCCTTGGCAGGTAATCGATTTCTCGCAGGCACTGTAGGTAGCCAAAGAGAGAGAGGAGGAAAAAGGAGACATGAGATATAAAGGGAACACACCCAGGATGAGTCATAGGCGATAGTTGATGGGGGTGTCAACATATGCAAATGCCATCAGTACTATACACTAAACAAGACCAAACTAGTTGAAGACCAGCCATGCTTGTGGGCGCTGTCGGGTGGCATGGATATTCTCTGACAGCCCCTCAGCAGTTTCATCCTGAGACTTATACTGGGTACCACTGACGATTGTCTGTCATCAGTAACCCTGACACTGCTATAGCAATGTCACTTACTCTGCCCATAGCCTGAGTAGAACCCGTCAAGATTGAAAAAGACATTGGGTAGGAGCGAGTGCAAGTGTGCACTGGCGCTGGAAGAAGGAGTTGTTGTTGGACATCTGGCCTGTCGCATATTATAGACACACTTATCATATGATAGACACATGGACACATATAACCACATACTACTCTATGATATGTTCATTGTTTACATGTCTTTTGCATCATTACATGCTTCCTACCATCCTGTACACATATAAGGGGTCCGTGTCTTTTGTCTAGACCACGGGTCTTAACCTACGTCTGCACTTGCCTCATATGAAGCTGCTTACCACCAGGTAAGCTGCTAGATGTGCTTCCACACATGCTCAAAGGAATTCTGTTTTGCTCATTGGTCCTGGGGAGCCCATGTTCAGTCTACTGTCCTGGGAGATGACCTTTGTGTGTAGCCCCGCACGCGTAGTCTCCGCGTGTGCAGTAGCTATATGGAAGAAACTGACAGGGCAGGCACCATTGACAGAAGTTGTGTTCAGCGCCCCAGTGGCTGCAGTATGATAGGTAGTGCCTGAGTGGCTGCAACTCAAGTCATTTGTGCCCTTGTTTTGGCTGCGATGACGAGCAGTACATTGCCTGCTTGCCTATTCACTCCTTGCCGCTCTAAGTGCTAGTGAAATCTTGCCAGATCGCGCTGATGGCTGCTAAACATGCTTGATCCAGATGCACATATGTAGCGGAGATGCTGGTTCACCAGGGCACATCGCTCTTTTGCTCACAGGGGCAATCCTTTTGCTTTCCAGATCACCATGTCTAACACCCTCACCAACCTTGTGCCAGCTTGAACGTCAAGGACTTCATGTCTTTTGCCAAAAAGCCAAAAAGGTGGGGGATGACATGCCTAATAGCTGAAAATCACAAGATGGTGCCAGGGCTATTGGTGGTTATTGACGAGGCAGAGGAAATTCAAGATGAGGGCTTAATTCCTGATGTTAATGCCATTCCAAAGAGCGAGAGAGAGGTTGAGAGCGAAAATGAGTGCGATGAGCTCCTGCCGATCACTGATGGTGATGCGGCCAATGACAACAATGTCTTGCATGTTGTGATAGCGAGGATGAGCGGGAGGAGTTGCGCTAGGGCGCCGCACCATCTAGGGAAGAGGGACGTCACGTGCGCAATGCAGGCGACAATGGGGGTGGATGGCGAGCACAACACAACAGATCTACTAGCCCGACTCAATGACGCGCTGGCTTCAAACGAGTGGACCACCGGCAACCTCTCCGACCGAAAGCGTTTGGCCCCCCTAAGCGGCCACAAAGCCCGTTGTCCGGTCCCGGAAAGCCGCGCTACAGCGAGGCCGCTCTTCGCTGCTTGCAAGAAAGTCAGGCACACAGCAAAAAGCTTCGCCAGCAGGCAGCAAAAGCGGAACATATGCGCATCGATGCTTTTTGACTTGGTGCCCTTGCTAGAGTCCGCAACCGGCGTTTGAGCAGCTCGAATCTTGTTGAGCTTTGGTAATGGCTGTTTGAAGTAAAGAGCTTGATGTAAGTTGAGCAATCAGAAGCTCATATCTTGAAGTATCACCTCTACTATTCAATCAAGGCCCTGCTCATGACTGCGGCATGGGATAGCGGGATCACCGCGAGATCAATCAAGTTAGGGGCAAACGGGCACTTGAGCAGCTCGTCATGTTGTTCAGCAGTCACCGCCTTCAGGCCTCCCACTTTTCTCTAGCAGTCACTCCGTCCAAAGGCTGCGTCTGCGTAAAGGTCAAGTGCTACACATCCAAAATATTGGCTTTTCATGAGCTTCTAGGCGAACAAGATAGCATAATAAATGGCTATACAGGGGGGCTCGGAATCACGGACTGGCCAGTGATGTGACATGGGTGGCTCACTTGAGCAATGTCGACACCGAATGCTGGCCGATGCCACCTTGCGCAGTATCAGCACTGTGGAGTACACACATATCAATGTCTCAGATGGCCAAGCGCTCTCAGGAATATTTCAGAAGAGAATGCTTGTTATAAAAGATCTATGGACGATTTATAATGTTGCTCAGGCCAAAAACCAGGCTGCTCAACTGACTTTGTAGACCTGTTCCTCGCCACATCCTGGATGTATCTCCTCAATCTTCTGCGTGAGAGGAGGTACAGCTATCATCTGCTTCTCCCTAAAATTTAGAACAGTCTGGACACCTGCAAAGTACACTACTCCAAGAGACTGCTCATTGCGGGGATGCCAGTTAATGACTGTAACAATCTCATGAGCGCTTTTAGAGCGACAGGTAGCGTGATCAATGGCAAGATACCAGTACAGTCAACATTGCGGCATTTCAGACCCAGGCAAGCCCACACCCACCTTCGCGCGATATCTCTCCCACCTGTCCTTCACGCAATTGGGGGCGCTTTCTCTGGCATTGTTGCAGTTTGCGGTCAAGCTCTCACCACCGCTTGCTGTCAATCTTGACGTTTCTCCTCTGCTGAACCGTCACCTGAATCACCCTCTCCCGATGGACACAGCAAAGCCCTGCACTAGCCGCTTCCGCAGCGAAAAAGTGTCGCATATCGCCCACACATATTGCTTCCCTCCCGTCAGCAGACCAAGGGCATGCAGGAAAACGACACCACAGGGCAGGTGGCTCATGCAGGAAGCTCCCACAAGGCAACGGCAGCGGGGGCGCTTGTTGTTAAAGAACGGCTAGAGGGTGAGATAGGCTTCACTGCTGAGCACTCCGCAAAGAGGGTAAAGGTCAAGAAGACCGTCACACATACAGCCATCAAGGCAGAGGGCGTAAAGAAAGAGAAGGTTAAGACAGAGAAAGTCAGAAGGGAGAAGTCCCAGACGAAGAAGGCCCGCAACGCATAAGTCACTCCTGCGGGCATTGCGCTGGCTAGCACAAGCTCGTCCCGTACCCCACCTGCCCACAAAGCCCCTACAGTGAGGATCTATTGCAGTCTCCTCCTGTTACGTGCAGCTTGCACGCACCATCCTTTCCAGCACACTAACCCTGATTCCTCTAGTTTTCGGTTTATCTCCGAGTTTCCTAACTACTCCGCATTTCTGCTACGTTCCGAATTCCGAGTTTTCGGAGCACTTCATGTCTTACAATATTCCGCTTACGATTCCCGCTTCTTTCCCGCTTCTTCGTTACGACTCTTATGTCACAATCCCTTCCCTGTCCTGCACTTACAGTTCGCTTCCGTGTTCCCATGTATTATCCTAGTTTCTGGTTACTCTGGAATTCCACCCTTCCCCTATTTAGCAAACTCCGGACTTTCCTTACCGTACTGTCTACTCAGTATATAAGGCCGTAGCTAAGGGTCTAGTAGACAGACCCAATGTCAACATAGACCAGCCCTCCTGTTGAGATCTGAGGTCCATCCTCTTCTTTCCTAAGCTGACCCTACACCTGTCCTGGATCCTTCCTTGCCTTTTATCTGTTTTCTTGTCTTTTCTTGTCTTCCCACCTGTTTCCTGCAATGTTCTGGGCGCGCATGAATAGCCATTGTTGCGAGTTGTAGCTATTACAGCAGTTTGCAAAACGGTAGATGACTTCGGCTCGAGGAGATATGTGAGGTCATCGCGCCCCAAACGGCCCTTGCACGCTAAATATCGCCAAGGGTGTGCGCAGCGTGGGGATGCAGGCAGGCTACTGGCCACGCATGCTCGGTGAGTACCGTTTGGACCGCCATCGGTAGGCATGGAGGCGTACGCGTTGCTGCGTCCGTCGTCGCCGGACGCTGAGCTGCGCGCGTGAGGGCGGCGTTGAAGCGGCCCCGCGGTGGCGTGGGACAGAAACGTCACCTACCGTTGTCTGCGCGAGTCCTCTAGCGTTTTGCAAACTGCTGTAGGTACAGCCTGACTCTAGCAGTCACTTGGTCACATCACGTGCTCATGCTTTATATACCGAGTAGTCACACCCATACCATGTCTAGTCCATGCGTTGTCACCTTCGGTACCTGTCTGTGCTCGGCATTGCCACTGGGCGCGCCAGCCTCCCCCCCCCCCCCCCCCTCGGCCCCCGGCCGCCTGCCTGGCTGAGGGGGCCTCTAAGGCCCTTGCCTGGGGCTTTGTACCAGGTCTGCTGCTTGCTTTATCCCCCTTGCTGCTGCCATCCGACCGCTGGGTCGCATTCAATCATCTACTGCCGACGCTCCTGCGATCTGTAACCTCCCTATCCATCGGTCACTTCTTGCATCCACTTCTGATAACTATCTGATCCGGGGTAAAAGGAACCAATCTCGGCCTCAACAATGTAGGCTGCACAATCCTAACACCTCCTGACCTGTGCGATTAAGTGGGACAACCAGCTCAAATGGGTGGTATCCCTACTCAAGTTGAAGAAAGTCACCAAGAACCTCCCGGACCACCTGCTCCTCATCCTCATTACAATCACTGCTCATATGAATCATCCGGAGTTCACGGTGCACATGAAGGACTGTTTCATATTGATGTAGTGCAAGAAAGTCGTAGAGCTGCTGCGTAGGCTGCAGGAGGATGCCTTCTGAGAGAGACACATCCAATATCCAAAACACTAACAGCAGTTATTGGTGTTGTTGCATTCTTTGTATCAAACGTGGTTTCTCCCAGGAGGTGAAGGGTTGAGGATGTGTGAGGGAGGAAATACACGGCGACATGTTCTTGTTTGGCGCACCGCAGCTGGGCGGTCAGCTGCCTCAGTTGTACTTTCCACTAAGGGACCAGCCGGCAGTGGCTGAGTGGAGACGAGGCTAACATCTAGGCACCCTTTCACGAGCTAAAAGAGCGCAGGACGCGCAAGATTAAATAAAGTAAGGTTAGTATATAATATAGGTACAGTAAGTGAGCAACATACCCTCAGTCATAATTGGGTCACTGACATTTGGGTTTTAGTGGGTATTAAGGATGGGTGACCACCCTTCGAGTCCCACACTTGTAGTGCGTAAACGCATTTCCTCAACGTGGGGAGACTGGTTCCGAACCTCTCTCTGTCAATGGCTCTCTTATCCCCTTTATTTTTTCATATCTGAGGTTATAGCTCCTCGGATCCCCCTATGCAGATGTTTTGTATCTTGTAGTGCGTCGAGAGGCCCACAGGATAGGTACAAAGCATTGTAAACACATCCACAAAAAAAAACCCTCAGTCTTCCTGCTAGTGAGATAGCGACTGAGGGAAGTTGGGAACGAGGCGCCACGTCGCCCGTATCTACAGATAGGGGCACCTTCCTAATCCGGACCGTGACCCTAGCGCGATGTTGCGGTGGAGGGAGCGAACCTCCACTCTGTGACGTGACACTTTGTGGCGCGTCGCCAGGGAAAAGGCAGATTTGCCCTCCTATGCACCATTTTTGACAATATAAAGGAAATACACCATGAATAAATCATAGGTGATGACAGATAGGGCGTCAACACATGCAAGTACCATCAGTCCACAAACCAAACAAGACCAAGCCAGTTGAGTTCACATCACGCTTGTGGGCGCATGTGGGTGGTGTGGATATCTCCTGATCTTGATGTCTCTCTTGTTGTGGTTGCAGAGCTTGTTAATCTTATGGACATTTGATCTCCTGCTTGTACTCGTACTCCTTGTCACTGTCTCTTGATATTTGATTCCCTCAAAAGACGGGACAGGGCGTCAGGAGAGACAAAAGGTGTGTCCTACGACTGTGTCGGCTCCGACGTTAGGGCTTGGGCGTTGAGGGTCTCTGAGACCTATTTCCATATTGCATCACACCTGGAGAGGGAACTGGTGAGCCCCGCGTGCACGCCAACAAGCTTGCGCTCAAGCAGTGGAGGCACCATGTGGGTCAAAGGCAAGAGGCTAATAAATGTATATTATGCATGCATAAGTCTAGCCTGGTTAGGCAGATCCATATATACTGCACCAGTGTCCTGGATGTACAACAGGTGTATTAGGGGTATTTTATGACTGAAAAGGGTGAAAGATTGTGCTTTCCAACCTTACAATTATACCACCGAGCGGGCTTATCCACCTGCACCAAATGTCCGAGAGTAACAGTGAGCTCCTCAGCGCCTGACTGCCAATCTACGCATTGAGGATGTTGTCCTGTAAGTTCTTTAGGAAGCATCATCATTGTGGGAGGTTTACCAGCATGTCACAGCCTTACCCTTGATCCCTCCTTGCTTTTATCTATTCCCTGATCCTTTCTTTGTCTTTCTTTCCTCCTGGGCGTGCATGAATAGCTAATCCGATCTAGGGCAAAGGGGATCGACCTCGGCCTTAACAGCGTAGGCTGCACGGTCCTAACAAGTGACCATGTAGCATGAGGGGGGGAGCAGGTCAAGGTTGGGGTGCTGCTATAGGCTCCTGGTGCTCTGAATGAGCGCAGGACCGCATAGATGAGGCTGGGACAAGGGCATCACCTGAAGGTGAGAGGCCCTTGCAGCCGCGTAGGCACGCAACATCCGCGGGAAGGAGAAATTCGCCGCAATCTGCGCAGCTACACCTCCTCGGCCGCCCAGAGTATTGTCAAGGCGCGAAGAGATGAAGCCGTAGCGCACCATCATAGGACGAGCTGGAGGGGTTGGGGGAGGGGTGCAGAACACGCGGCAAGCGAAAATGCGGCCTCAGCATGCGCTAGCTGCGTGCACAGTGCCCCGAGGTCGCTGCCCGAATGCGTGGGACGTGTCTCTTGCAATGCAGTCCAGCACTGCAAGGGAAATTCTCTACAGCAGCAGGAGAGGGAGAGGGGAAGGGTGAGCGGCACAACTCACCCGCGCTGGTCGCGATACACACGCGCAAGGGTAATGTGACAGCCATACGGCTGCCGAGGGCTCGCTTAGGACGCGTAAAGCATCATAGGTGATGGATGCCCTTGTGCCTTCAGACGCGGTCTGATGAGGAGTGGGGCAATGTTTGCCCCACTTCCTCCATTTCATCGCTCTGGATCCTCCCCCCGCCCCCCTCCGCGTCACGAACAAGTGGTAGTTGATATTGAGATGAGCTGGTGGGCACAATCACGCACTCAAAACCCCCCTCCGCATCCAGTTCGAAGGCTGTTGCCATTGCATTTTTCGCGTTGTTTTGCGTGATGCCCTTGCGGGCGTGTGCCTCAACGGTGGCTATCACGAGGTGTTGAGAAAGTAAGAAAACATGGGAGGGATGCCAGAGAGCGACGGCGGGACATGTAGGCGGCATGGTGGTGGTAGTGGAGGATGAGGAACACGTGTCCTCGATGCCTTGAATGATCGGATCGGCTTCTCGGCCCGTCCTCGAGGCACTCGGTACTCTCCAAGATGTCACATCTTGACAATGCAGCCATTCATGGAGATCGAACTCACAGGGAGTGTATGTTGACACTTTCTCAGCATCCCTGAATATTTTGTGACTGTCCTGCGGATTACGCAAGAGCGGGGAGGGACGAAGGTCTCATCGAGTGTTGAGGCTGTGCAAGACCCCTCTCATCATTCTCACACGTGGAAGTGCTCCCTCAGCTGCACTACACTTAGAGACCGGAATATGGTCAGAATTTGTACGGAAATACGCTTAACTAGCAGTACGTACGAACTTCTCTGGATGAAAAAGAAGGAGAGGAAGACAGAGAATGGGGGCTCTGAAGCAGCTCGGAGATAACTTTGATAAACAGCTTGGACGTCTGATAGTGCTGAATTCTGACCGTGTAAGACAATTTCTGGCAAGCCGGTCTCGTAAACGCTGGCGACGGCGACAGAACCATGAAGGACGACGACGAGAATTACCTATATGCCTGGGTTTTTCGACCGTTGTTTCGCGAGGGGGATACACAGGACAAAAGTCACAACAGCATCCCAACAGCCGCAGGCGCCCTCGTACACCTATACGTGATGTTCATCCGGCATTTCCAGCCCATGCATGGAACAGTAAGTTTCAATTGTTCATTCTCATTGATACTCCTCCCTTAGTTTTGACAGAGTGGTCCGTTACCCACAACACATAACGTTTTCCTACGCGGAACCCATCGAGATCAGTGAGATTATATGTCAGCAGAACTGTTATGATTTCCTTCAACTCTGACTACCCACTATTGTAGGACCCATTCCCTGCATCGTTGAATAGGGCGCCAATGGACCGCGAATGCTGCCCATTGAGTCAAAGGACCTTTGGTCTACTTTGACCTTTGACACCACAATGAACATTGTAATATTTTCCTTTATGTCAATAAAAGCCAGTCTGCTAATGTGCCTCAATACTAAATAGTGATCAGTCCCCATGTGCCTTGAGAATGAGTGAAAGTCCCATCGGCTGTGGGAACCGGCCAAATACGCTAGTGCCAAAACTGCAAAATTTGCCTACACGTCGCCTGCCTCGCCTCGCAGCGACTGAGCTTAGCCAACATCACACGCAAAGACTTCATTCGATTCGGTCTGGAATACCTGTTGTACCCGCTGGACGCTGGCGCACTTGACAGGCCGGATATCGAGATCAAGAAGCTCGTCTTGGGCATACCTGGAAACGCGGCATTCGACATAGACATGGATGACACTCTAAATCGATTCCCAATCCCACAGTCACTGGGGTATGATGAGGTCGCCTGCATACCTATCCGCCGCCGCACTCGCCCTGTGTTCGCCCCGGAGACGAATGAGCTGTCTTATTCTACCAGCACACGACATCAGGAAAAGCGGTCTGGGGCCCGAAGCGGACTCAAGCGTCTCAAATGCTCAAGAGCTTCAAAAGTCATTGCCTGATATCAAACGCTCTCAAGACACTTCACTTGTCCTTGATTTCAGCCAAGCACTATCAAGCTGCTTCAAACCTGACTTTTCATAATCACTACATTCATTTGATTGATCACTAACTTTTACTAGCATTGATCAGTCACTAATTCACAACCTCCATGGGTACACTACTCAGTATAACTACACCTGCTAGGGCTCCTCACAGGAGCCCCGGTCTGTTGTCTGGGCCATTGCCATTGCCCGCTCATCGCCGCCCGATACACATCACCCAATACTGCGGTACGTGACCCCGCCGCCCGCGCTGCTGACGTGTAATGTACACCTCCTGCCCGCCCCATAGCCCTGCCCGTCGCTCGCACGCCCTTCACTGTGTCGCGGAGTGTCACCCGAGCACATCTCGTATCGCGCATCCGTCACGTTCAAAAGCGCGCGTCTCGGCAGAAGCCGATCTCGCGCCATGGCCACCACGCTCGCGTACGCCGGCCGTCAAACTACTCGCAGATGTCCAGGACGGGTGACACACACCGGGTAGTGCGCAAGCCCGTAAATGCACCTGTACTGTCCTTCTCCGCGCCCGACGCTCGCGCCAGCTCGATGATCACCATTCCTGCGCATCTGATCCACATCCCGCTCATCCCCAGGCGTTCATTAGTCTGGCCCCATATACGGGGTAGGTCAAGGAGTGGGCACGGAGTTTTGAAAAATAAGGCGTGCCAAGCAATGCCGATCTCCCGCCATCAACACAAAGTCGTCGTGACCTGTGGATTTTGTGCGGGTTCGAACAGCGGACATTGACCTTGAAGTCAAATTCAAACTCCACGCCGACTCTGCGACCTCCCCCGCGAATGGCTCCAGACTCCAGTTTACTGGAGGATGGTCTACGAGACTAGCGTCCATGCCATGCCGTTGCTCCCACGTCCTCCATTACGTGTGGTGTAACCGCTGCCGCCTCACACCTTCACCTGCCTGCCGTACACGCCACCGCCGGAGCACGCCTTATGTCTGCAGCGGCGCGTGATCGCAGCCCTGCTGTGAGCGCGGAATGCAAGTGGGAGCGAGCACGACCGCGCTGCCTGACTGTACGCGCAGGGATGGGGCATGCGCGAAGTCGACCTGCGTGCGCGATGTGGCTTGATGATAACACGCGACGGTTGATTTGCGCATATGCAGCGGCCAGTGGGCGATGCCCAAGCTACGTGCGGCGAGTGAAGGATGAGGGTGGGTGAAGGTAGAGGAGTGAGTGGTCAGTGACACCGTCATCGTCAATGAAAGAGGCGCGCACCGGGTCATCGCCTTAGCAACACATCACAGAGCGCATGGGCCAGCGGCGGAGCGGCGCTGAGGTGTGGCAGACCGGATCGGTGGCTTGGATAATATGTACACCTGGGACAGTGCGCGGCTAGACAGCTGACGCGCGTCGAAAAGGGAGTAGTGAGATGGGGGGAGTAGGCAAGGGAAGGAATCGACCGCGACCGACTTGTTCCGGCCGCTCACGTGACATGCGGTGTCCCGGCCCGATGCACCGAGCTTCGCCTCTTCTGGTGGCGCAGCCGTTGTCTCCATCCCCCACGGGTATCTGCCCCCTGTTCTTGTGCAGCTTCCTGTAGCACACTGCTGGGCTACTCTACACATACAATGTAGCAGGTCTAGTCCCCTTTCCTTTTTTCATCCCCTCTGATATGCTCTACTGCTTCCTGATGTACTGTTTTTACTTTACTTAGAGAATAGAGTGTATTAGTTAGCAGAAATATCAATTTCTTCACTTGCAGAACGCGGCTCCACTTCATGCGGTGGCTAATGCAGAACTTACGAGGGCTGATGAATATGTTCGTATGTAAGAGGAATATGGCTGGTAGTCGTGCGCATCTGGGCGAGGGCACACGACGTATCGGTCGTTTTCTTCGAAGGTCCTTGTTGCCCTGGCCGACATCAGGGTGTGCGTGCAGGATATGGAAGGCAGAAAGAAGCTGCTTAGGCGTACACGTGCACAAGGGGGGAAATCAGCAGAGTCCTGGAACACGGGTTGGCGAACCCATCGGCCTCTTTACATTTCGTCGTCTTGGTCTTTCATTTACAGTGAATTCTTTGAATGAACTTGCACTTGCACCTTCGTTGAGGAATTCTCTGATAAATATCGAAACTAATATGCTCTGATACACAATAGGATGTAACAGACTATGATTGAGTATTTTGGTAGGTAATTGAAGATCTCTCAATTCTCTTGAGCTCACTTGACTACAACATCATATGTTTATTGTTTACCTGTCCACTTCACCATCGCATGTTACCTACCATCCTGTACATATATAGGGAGGCCCTCTCTGCCCTCCAGAATAACAGGTCTTTACCTATCTCTTCGCTTGCCTCATATCAAGCTCCTTACAAGCCCGGGTGCGCTCCCACAATTTGGGTTGGCGTATTGGACACTCAATCTAAAGTGTCAATACTATGAGCGAATACGGGCAGTAGGGAGATACATACGGGTCAGCTTGCCTACTCAAGGCTGACTGCGGCAACTCATCCTCGTCATCCACATCCATACTGCGGGACAAGAGTCAGTATGACAAGTACTATACTGCAAAATGAACGAACATTTGAAGAGGATCAACACCAGACTGGCTGGGTGTATCACCGTAAGTGTCTTCCAATGCCGTGTCCTGAGGGTCTGGGGGCCAAAACTCAGATATGAACTTAGCGCAATTGTGTCAAGACCCACCAGCTCCGGAAACAATGGGAGACAACTCTGGCATGGCCTTGAACTTGGCAAATCCACGGTCTGATGCGACCTATCGTAGACGTGAGCATGCACGGCATACGAAAGCTGCAATCAGCAAATAGACTAAAAGCGCCATTGGCCTATTGCACAAGCGTTGGCGTACCTTTCCTGAGGCGGCATTCAGAGTCTGGAAGACCACTTCGGGCGTGTTTGGCATACCGCTGGATGATAACCACATGCGGATTTCCAGTGCATCACCTATGTAGACAGGTGAAGCGAACTGTGCACCAAACAACACCAGTTTGCGTGCAGCGATGACCGTCGATACCGTACGTGCCGCGATGCCAAAAGTCGCGAATCGGTGGAAGATGTTACCGCTCGTGCCTGCATGCTCGCCCAGTCGCGGGCCTACGATGGGGAGTCAGCCTTAAGCAAAGGTGCTTCGGTAGTAAGGCAACAGCTCACCGAAGTGAGCAGGCTCGTAGTCGCCGCTCATTTGAAATTTGAAAACTGAACGCCTTCTGTGCGGTAACCTCACACCTCACGATGTGGTCCGGAGCTGTTAGGTATGGCGTGCCCACTGGACTGTAGAGCGTTGCGAGCATCTATAAGAGACGACGCCGTTGATGTCTCTGCGCTCCGCTGAGAAACGAGGATGCGAGATGAAGTCCGCGCGTTTCCGGCTGGAGGTCCGGGTGGATCCGCGGGAAGAGAGTTAAGAGAGGAGGAAGCTGAGAGAAGGCTAGTTGTTCAAGGGGAAACCAAGTTGATATTTCCGCTGGCTATCTAGGAGCAGCTGGCCAGCTTATATACGAGTAGTGAGTGCGATGCATCGGAATCCGATGCATGTGGACGGAGTAAGGATCAGCACCAGTCCGCGTGGAAACTGTGCTTTCGGATCTTGGTAAAGTGGCGATAAGTAGCGGGCGCAGTAATACGTGCGATGGCGAAAGGATGAGAGGAGGATGAGCATAAGATAAGACGGTAAAACGGTGAACGGGATTCCGAGTCGGAAACAATGTGCAGATCGGAAAGTAACTGCGAGAGCGGAAATGTCGGAAACGCGGAAGAAGAAGAATGAGTTCGTAAAGGTAAGTAAAGTGTCGGAAACAAAAGGACGCCAAGGGAAACATATCTGCCTGACCTGTGCACGATGCACGTAACAGGAGCTCGGGTAGGTGTCACTTACCCTTCCGGTATACCGATGATGTCCGGGGGTTCTCCTCTCCAGCCGAGATTGTATATTGTAGACTGATCATGCAGGGATCAGACGTACGTTCGCGGCACAGTAAAATCATACATACATAGACCTTGGCGTAAACCACACCCTCAGTGTCAATAATCGTGTTTTCTAACGTCAAATATGCGCCGCGATCTGAGACGGTACACAGTGGATGGGAGGTAGTCACGAAAGCATGAGATGGATGGGTCCTCACCATCATGCTGTTCCTTTACATACCGAGATTTGATCTTGAAGCCATTGCCGCTTTCGATTGGCAGCATTGTCAGAGACTCAACAACCGTCCCTGTGTCCACCTGCGCTGCCGATCAATGAGGGCTACGAGGGGTTTGCATTCACGTACGACATCCCGAGGCTCCAATACGAGGGTATCACCGTCCTGTGTCGGTACTGGTTTCCCATGGAGGCGATCCAGCATCAGATTCATCAACGCATTGGCTACGAATGGGAGGACGGTGGCATAGGTCGGAGAAGAGACCGATTCCCCAACTGCGATGACGGAGCATTAGAACGTAGGTCATCAACACTAGGTAAGTGGCCCGAGGGGCATGTTACGAGACCTGCCTTTGTTGTAACACACTACCACAGGCCATCACGGAGTGGGCATATTGCGTGCAGAACCGGACATAGTGAGGATGCACTGTGTGCTGCTACTGCAGCTTCAGTTGTCTCACGTCATCGAGAGCACAAAAAAGATACATAATATTATACAAAAGTGAGTGAACCTCACCCCTCTCTTCCTAGCTAACTGAAGTACAAGGACCTTACAAGCAAAGAAAGGGGAAGGGAGCAAGCAAGGTAGGATCACGGTCTGCCTGATTCCGAGTGATGGCAGCGGCGCAGCAAATCTGTTTTGGATTTCAGGGCTCAGCATCAGTATTGCTTCAGGTTGGTAGAGGGTACCCATTCCGACAGTAAGATCAATCCTCCATGGCACGATCTCGTTCGACGATGCCCGAATCTAGTCCTTTGGAGTTATGCAGACAGGTTCACAGAACCCTGGCACCACGGTCATCTGTCAAATGAAGGGCCCCTCATCACTCTTCCTCACCTTCGCTCACGCACTCACTTGACTCACAATCGGGCTCTTAGCGCTCTTCACCGTGGAAAGCTGGTCCGGCTTCTGTCGAGGTTAGCGAAAGGAAGTCGAGCTACCGCGCCATGGTGACCAATCTAGATGTTCCAAGACTTTCCATAGCGTGCAACCGAAGGAAATCCAGCCCTCCCAATGCGCGTCAGCGCTGTCGCATCCTGCTCGCGCCCCTCCATCTCCCTCGGTGTAAATAAGTTAGGAGAGTGATCGTATGCGAAGCGTATACACGCACCCGCGCCCTTCCTCCATGGTGGTTTCTCGAGGAGCTTCTCTGTGCATAGACCATCAGGGTTCACAGAAGGTGGAAATTCAAAGAATGTCAAAGTGGTGACGTTCTGCATCTCGTCTTGGTGGACGGTGGTATAGACCACATATAACAAGAGGGTTAAACAGAGCAATAGCAAGGGGGAAAAGTGCGAGCAAAAACCTTCGCTCGCGCATAGCGCGCTTCTGTGGCTTATGCAGCGTGCGAGAGCATAGGAGAACAAACAGTAGGGATGGGAAGGAAGATGTCCCCCCAAGGTGCGTGCACACGTTCATGTCAAGGGACGAAGCGTGTTGAGGTCGGGGCGGTGCTACGCGCTCACGGCGCTCTTAAAGACCACAGGATAGTGAGAGGGTGGAGGCCGCCGCAGCCACGCCGACGAGCAAGGGCAGCGGGGAGCGAGGACTCACTCGCAACCAACGCAACTGCACCTCTTCAGCTGCCCCACACGCTGTCATGGCCGCACACAGGCGCGATAGATCAAAATCCCAGAGCCCCATCCCCTCCCGCCGAAGGACGAGTTATAAGGATTGGGCGAGGGGTGCAGGACGCACGGCAGGTGATGTTTTGGCCTGCGCGCGCAAGCTGCCGACCGCGCAAGCTGCGGTCGGCAGCGTGCGTGGCGCGCCGAGATCGCCACCCGGGTGCGTGACTTGCATCTCCCGCGACGCGGCAGGTCGCCGTGAAGGCGATACTCCGTGAAGGCGATTCTCCACGACCGCAGGAGAGGGGGAGGGGGTGAGCAGCGCTACCCACGGGCTCCGGTCAAGATGCAAGAGCGTGAGGGTAGCGCAATGTTGAGAGCTTACTACACAACCTGAACGCCCTCAGAGGTGGTCTGAGGGAAAATATGACGGCAAAGCGGGACGATCGTCGCCCCGCGTCGTCCGTCGCATCCTGCTCGCGCCCCTCCATCTCCCGCGGTGTAGATAAGTCAGAAGAGTGATCATATGCGGAGCGTATACACGCACCCACGCCCCTCCTCCATGTTGGTGATTCCTGGCCACGGGCATCTTCTCCCCGCTTTTGGTGACGTGGCTGGGGGCGAATGCCTCAAAGGCAGTTTTTTCGAGGTGGCAGGAGGACATAGGAAGGTGGGACGGAGGACTAGGAGGGAAGGGGGCAACGACGCGGACGATGAGGTGGTGGTTGAGGACAAGAAATGCACGTCCTCGCCGCTTCGGAAGACCGGAGCGGAGCGGAATCCGCGGGGTGGCGTTGTCGCCTTCGAGAGCCTCGGATTTGTCACAAGTGGGTATTTGTGGACGCCTCTGACTCATCTATACCGGGCTGTGCTTTAAAGCCCTTGGACAACAAGTATATACAATGTCGGTAGCTTACGCGTCTCTTCACCTACCTTTCTATTCAGTCCGTTGCGTTGTCGCCTTCCGGTCCGTGTCTGTGTCTGTGTTGACTGTGCCTCCGTTGCCAGTCTCTGTGCCCCCGTTGCCAGTCTCTGTTGATGGGATCGTACGCTCTCCTAAGAAAGACGCTCCAGTCTAGATAGATGATCCACACCACCCACAACCCAACCACACAAATATACAACTGGAGACGTCTTAGGAGGGCGACCGAGTCCGATGTATTTATATTGCTAGGGGATAGTTCTGCGACTTCGAACGTTGCTGATGGGCTTGTTCGCGGTCCGCGGAGAGCCTCAGACGATCTAGATCGATACGAGAGGACTTTGGGCGAGCAGGTGGCGCTCAGAACTCCGCAAGTATTCTCAGGGTTTTATCCAAAGCGTCAAGGGCTTCTTAGGGCACTTCAAGAGCTCAGATACGTGAGGTGATGTTAATCCAGCGCTACAAGGGCTTCTTAGGGCACTTCAAGAGCGTGGATGCCGATCTTCTACTGCTCCTTAGCAGCGTCTCAAAGATCCAGATTCCATGTCGATTAACGCGCTGCAAACGCGGAACATGTCATTGATGTGTGGTATGGTAGGTGGTATGGTTGGATCTCCTGCCTGGGGGCATGGGGGCAGCCAGGGGGCGTCCCCGAATTGTATGTACAGCCCGGTATATGAGGCGGCGAGATCGTCTCGGCAATCCAGACCGATCGGCATGACACAAACCCTATCTATGAGTCAAAGTCCAACTTTAGCTGTTTCCACATGCAATTCCTCCTTATTCTTGACGCTTCCTGCTGCGGTTCCTGGCGGTAGAGCGGCTGACTTGTAGGATATCCTGCTGCGCTGCGATGCCGAGCGCATTTCCATGCTTGTAGATGAATACCAAGGGACAGTGCCTGCTTGGGTTCCACCGCTCTCCTCAGGCGCGACGCGGGCTCAGAGGCCTGTGCGGTGAAGAGCACGCATTCTGGACTGATGAGACGCGGTGAACGATGCCCTTGCCGAGGCGTGCGCGGCGTATCGGCGACGACAATCGGTTTGAGCCATGTTCGGTGCGGCCCGATCATGTGATCACGGGCCGAAGTCACGTGACTGTCACGCCCATGGTTCGAGTCCCGCTGTGGCGAGTCTCTGCGTGTCTCCGCATGACAATGTATGGTAAGGGCGACCTGTCCAAGCCCCAAACAATAGACGACGATATGAATTGCGGTAGAGGCCATCCGACTGAAGGCTGTGGCACGCTAGTACGCCTACCACAAGGATGACGCCCGCCAAAGGACTCGCAGGATGTCATCCTCAATGCTGCGTTGGCTACTCGCGCGAGCCTGCGCGTTCAAGATGTTCGGCCTCGTCTTCTCAGGGCACAGAGCACGCGTTATGGTACATTGCGACGCGTAGATTCCGACGAGGGCGACACGATGTGTGCCGTCGGGGCAGTGAGTGAAAGGGAGGACCTGCGCGACGCGTCCTTTGCTCGGGTGGGTCCTGTTTACTTCATTTTCTTCTATCATATATACTCCTTCCTCCACCAGTACGAAGCCCTTTTTGATCACCACGCCCACGCACGCGGACGGGCGGTCAGCTTACAGCCGGACACATACTTTGGTCAACTGAAGGATATCTACCTCATACAGTTCTCGGACGCTTCCGACGCGGCCGCCGTAGGGATCGACTAGGGAAATGAAGTCATTCTCGCCGCCATTCGTGAATGCGCCAACCCCACGGATCACAAATCACTCGACATTCACTTCTATACCACGGAAGGCCGCCTCGATATCGTCGATATGAAGACCGTTCAAGCTCTGGTTGGGCGCATTTGGGACGTCGACCGGTGGGCTGTAGTTGATCGCAGTGGGTCTCTAGCCCGTGCAGTCTTTTGTATAGATGAATTGTAGTATACATCAATCAACCTACCCCGACATACAGTGGCGGCCAGTATCAATTGTGCGGTTCCTTTTTGGGAAAGATCGCCGAGGTGAGCGTTGGGCGAGCATGGTAGGGCTCGCGACCCTCACAGAACGGTAGAGCGCCATTGAAAACCCCCATCTGCATACCAAATTTGCCGGGAAGCGTTCGTGGTCGCCGTGAAACGTGCCGAGATGCGTCATATGGCACTACATGCCCTAACGTACTATACCACGAATATCTCGTAGAATACAGATTCGTTTCGCTTGAAACTTCACATTTGGGGGTTTTCGGTCGCGCTCTACCGTTCTACAAAAGGGTTGGAATTCTTCGACCTCGCCCAACGCTCATCTCGCCGATCTTTCCCAAAAAGGAACCGCACAATTGATCTGGCCGCCACTGTAGCTGCAGAACGCGCGAAAACTCCGTGCGAAGTCAGGATCGTGCATCATAGGTGGAAAGGTATGCTGTAAATACTGCTATGCTGAGCGGCGTGGCCACAGGTTGAACAATAGGTCGATCGATCAACCTACAGATCAACCTGTGCGTAGGTTGATCATTGTCCGCGCGGAAAAGCAACCGACGATAGGTTGGTTTTCATCCTCGTTTGTTCTCACAGTGCGCTACTCCGACACCTCACGCCAGCTCGTCGCAGCCTTGTATGCTGGATTCTCTCTCGGTAGAGTTACACTCCGACCTGTGTGAGTGCATTCATCTCCTCATTTTGTGAATGTCGAGTCGGCAACTTCCATCTCGGGAGCCCTGAAGCGCCGACAACAGCGCCACGAAGGCAGGTGAGAGATGACACCGTTTGTTTTAGCGTTGCGGATGATACCTTAGGAAACTTACCGATACCCATTGTTACCGGTTTATAACCGGTTTCGTACCGGTATCATACCAGACCCCCCAGAGGGCTGAGAGGCGACGGTACCGTACCCATTATGTGGCGTCAATGCGCAGCGCAGCGCTGAGGCGGCGGGCAGGCTTCGTTGGGCCGTGGACATGTTTCCGCGACGCGAGCTTTCAATTTGTGTCGTCCCTTGTAGTTTACTTCTGATGTAGATGAGTTCCCTGCAGTGAGTGAATATTTGGCGATCCCTTCGAGCCCAGGCGCGTGGGCCTGATGTCTTTGAGCTGCTTGCGCACGAAAAGCTCGGCGAATTCCTCTCTACTTGGATACCTCCTGACACACACGCTGGCGTAAAGGCTCAGATCACATATGTGGAGCATGATACTTTATTGTGCGATTTAGGGTGAAGGGAGTGCTCCCGGAGAACCACACCAGTCACCGCATTGACAAAGAGCGCGCGCCCTGTATGGTTATAGATCTTGGACAAAATTCGTGCCCAGTGACCCACGTCGAGACCCACGATTGCGTGATGAGTGTGACACCGTACCATCCGTCTTCACGCACCCCGCGAATGCCCCGAGGCTCACGATGGTGACGCCCATCACGCGGCGACGGATCAAGGCCGCTTATCTTTGGGCAGGACTTGCCGGCCTCGGGTTGGGCGACACCTTACGCAGCCATGTAGTACGGAAAGTACAAAAAATATCGGACCTGCGTATATAGCTAAGACGGATTGCCCCTCTCACGTCTCTTTTAGCTCGAATATACCGAACAGATCGAGTGGACGGTCAAAGACAACCGACGCGTCTGAGCACGTGCTAGATAACACGGTGGACTCGGCTCGGGGGTCTCGCGAGCGGAACGCGTGGTGGACTCTAAACGCAGCCCCTCGAGGCGCGCTGAACTCGTGTAGGTGGTATGTAGTGTGGTACTTCGTACGCGTACGCGGCGCTGGGCGCCTGATGACGAAGCTATGCATCACGTGACACGCGGACCTCTGGCCCGAACCTCCGGTTCCAACGGCGATAAGATCAGCGGCAAGACTCGGCACGGAGATAGCGAGATTCAGACGAGTACAATAACACATGGGTGACACCCAGTCAGGTACCTCAGGACCCCTGACAATACACACAGAGGCCGGATACTGAAAATCGGCCTTTTGGGCATTCCTGTCCGGACCCCCGACGGGGGTCTTCGCCATTCTTGTCCGGAATCGTATTTGGCCTGTAGAATAACCAAACAATCGCCAAAAATCGCCAAAAATTTCTGGGGCGTCTCAGGCGCCGTATCCTTGTATCTGGCGCCGGTTTGTGCCTTCTTGGCTCTCGTTTATGCTGCTCAGACCCTCCCGGACAGGTTTGTTCGACGAGAACGCGGAAAAAGACCATTTCATCCCGCAAAAGTCCAAAACGCGACGCACTCGCCGCGTTCGAACTCGTATACAACCTCATTCCGTGGCGCGCAATTCCATTAGACCATCGGTCGGCGCGCTGACATGTGTGGTGTCACCTTTCCCCGCGACAATCCTGTCCGGACCAGACTCTGCCTGTTGACCCCTCTGAGCGGTTTCTGTCCGGACTTGTACCTGGGTGAGCGCCCAATTTTGGGCCATTCTTGTCCGGATTTGTATCCGGAATATAAGCGTATTGTCAGGGGTCCTGGTACCTCACGCACCTCGCGACCCACGTTTTGTCACGCCAACTCGCGTTGCGTGATACTCACGCACCGAGTGAGTCTGAGGTGCGTGAGCTTTCACGCAAAAAGGGTGCTTTTTCAACGTTCGTCACGCAAAATCGTAACGAAAGCGTGACTTTTCACGCGTTTTTGTGCGTGAGTAGAGCACTCCCTTGAATTTTGTCCAGGATCTACAGTGATACGCCCTGGCGCGCGCGCGAGCGAAAAATCACGTGATGAGGCCACGAAACGCCACAAAATCGGTAAGAACCTGGTTCCAAACCTCGGCTGGGAGGAGTCCCGCACCGCCCACGGTATGGTACCGATCACAAAGGTCCCGGGAGGTATCATCCGCAACGCTACTCGGGGGCCTCAGCACAGTGTCAGAAGCGCAGGAAGTATCGTAGTCATAAATTTCCTGTTCAATCGGGGCAAGACGAGGGCACGAGCGCGCAGGACATGGGCGTCGCGATGGCGACCGCGTCCCTCTAAGTCCCCGAATAGGAAATTTTTTGGCTGCCTCGGACTTTGCCGCCGCGCACGGTCATAAGGGCTGTCAGCCAAAATTCTGACGTATTCTACCAAGCCCTCCAACGCGGCTTCGCAACGCGTCGGAGGTTTGGTCACCAGGCTAACTTTCTCCATCTCATGACAACAGGCAATTACTATCGGGTTCCCCTTTATGCAGAGCGCTGGCAGGCGCGAACTCGCGGACCGCGGGCCGAGTCACGTCATGCTGACGCCGTCGGAGCGATAGCGTTTCCTAGCATATTCCCTATGCTCGTGTAGCTCCCTCTAGTGTAGTGCTGGGATATACTAGACATACTATATAGTAGGTTTGCCGCCCTTTCCTGTTTCATTCCCTCTGAGTATGCTTTCTTATGTATTGTTTTCACTTTACTCAGAACATATATATGCGATAGTTGTACGAGACTATGATTGCAATTATTGGCTGGTGCTGAGATATCCTTAAACACTCTTGAGTTCACTCGACATAGGCACCGAGTTCTCAAGCACTCACAGGCAGGCTCAAGCGAGATAATGCGCATTAAAGCAGCATCAGTATCTTTAGCGGCTTGGCCACGGGAGGGGTCGGTGATGCAAGCCGGGAGGGTATACAGCTGCGATCAGATCAGTATCGCGGTCCCTTTTTGGGAAGAATCGCCGAGGCGGGTGCTAGGCAGGGTCTTGGGGCCTCGAAAACATCACAGAACGACGGAGTGCCACTTAAAACTCCCATCTACATACCCGGTTTGTCACCCCATTGTCCTGCTCGTCAAGAAACGTGCCAAAGGGCCCTACGTGCCCTGACCGATTGTACCTCGTATATCTCGCGTAATAGTCGCTGTTTCCTCATGAGAACTTGTAGATGGGGGGTTTTCGCAGTGCTCTACCGATTTGTGAAGGAAATGGGATTTTTCGAGCTCGTTCAACGCCCGCCTCGGCGATCTGTCCGCAAAAGGAACTGTGCCATTGATCTGAGCGCAGCTGTAGTTCCCAGCACATCTTGAGAGCACTGAGATTATTCCCCTCCAGATTCTTCATGTAGAGGGGGGTTTACAATGACGCTTTGCCGTTCTGTGAAGGTATCGATACAAGCCGAGCAATTCCAATGCCCCACTCGGCGATATTTCCTGAAAAGACACTTCGCAATGGATCTTGCCCTCTCACGAGATCGATCGCGACTGAATGGGCCACGTGGGAGCTTACGGTATATATGCAGAGCTTGCTCACGGTTACGCGTCTCCCTCTTCCTCCCTCCCCCCACTACCAGCACCGTGTTCGCACGACCTTACCTACTATGATGTCAAATCAGCTGTCCACCTCAGGAGCTCAGGCTGCTCGCGACTTCGTCAAGCTTGATCCACGTCCTGCTAAGTGTGAGCTCGCTGGTGCCTACATACGCACCCCGGCTGACGATATCAGATCGCATCGACCAAAACGATGTAGAACTGCCTCCCTCCCCCCACTACCAGCACCGTGTTCGCACAACCTTACCTACTATGATGTCGAATCAGCCGTCCACCTCAGGAGCTCAGGCTGCTCGCGACTTCGTCAAGCTTGATCCACGTCCTGCTAAGTGTGAGCTCGCCGGTGCCTATACACGCACCCCGGCTGACGATATCAGATCGCATCGACCAAGACGATGTAGAACTGACACAGGGAGTCTGGTGCGTCATTAGGCCCTACACAAATCTACAGCGTAGTGAATGACTGCATTCTACTTCAGGCTCGTTCTCACGGATGCGCAACCGCTGCCGATGGGTCTACGGCACCTGGACGGCGCACACAATGACACCGACAGCGAGCCCGAGGGCGATGATAAAAAGTGAGCTTCTTGCTTTAGTCTGGTTGAGTGCCCAACAGTGAGCTGACCGGGCCTACTACAGTCCCGCCGACATTTCGCATCTTGGAGAGCTCGGTCTCGCCGTCCTAGATGGGCACCTACAGGTCGCATTTCCGCCGCTGGACGCCAACGACCAAGTGATTCGCTATCCTGACGCCGCCAGCCACTTTCCCTGGCCGCAGACGACCTGCGCCGAGCTCGCCTGCGTGCCCCTCTGGCCGTGGACGATGCCCGCGCAGGCGCCGCAGTCTATGGAGACCATCACACAGGAGGCCATCCAGCGGACGCGCGCAGGGATGGGTGCGGACGCAGGCCCGCGCCGATTTTTGTGCATGAAGTGCCACTGTCAGATCATCTGATAGTGAGTCAGGCCTATCTCTGGGGTGATGATTCTTACTGATCCTCTGTTCTGGGTTTGCAGCTTTGGTGGATACACCTACTGGCTGACCCATCCATTTGAAGCTTTGACAAAGTGCATGAGTCTTGTGCCATCTATCTTGTACATCAGCCCCAATTTGTACTGTACTCTATTTTAGGGTTGCAATTTTGGTGATGTACTCACTGGTTGACTCATCCTTTTGGAGCTTTGACTACAGCTAGACAACTTTGTGCCATCTATCTTGTACATCAGCTCATATTAGAGCATATCAATTAGCATATTGATCATGTTCTTCACTAAAGTACAAAATGCAGCTCCACTTGATGCAGTGGCCAATGCAGAACTGGTAAAGGGCTGATGAGTATCTTTGTAGGGAGGTCATAGAGCAAGAGACATCACCAAACTATCTGTGCTCTGGCGCAACAATCTTACGGCCTCGTGCGTACTTGGGGAGCGTATAATGTGGCGAGTGACTTGTCGCTGTGGTCGCCATCGAGGCATACGTGCGGGATGTGGCAGTCAGAAGGCGAGTGCTCTGGCGTGCACTCACGAAATGAGCGAGATAGGCAGGTTTCTGGGATGCGTGTTGACACAGAATACCCCAGGAGGCTTCAGGTAAGTCCATCTGCGTCTTTACATTTCGTCGACCTGATCTTTCTCTCGAAGCAGAATTTCAAATGAAGTTTCATTTGTGCC